>JAVQJD010034712.1:0-28978 GCA_036023655.1 Nannoperca australis | reverse complement strand
ACACACACACAGACAGAGACACACACACACACACACACACACAGACAGAGACACACACACACACACACACACACACACACACACACACACACACACAGAGACAGAGAGAGAGAGACACCCACAGACAAAGACACACACACACACACACACACACACACACACACACACACACACACAGTTAATGTCTCCTACTAACGAGTGCTGTGTGTGCATCTAAAGCCTGATCTCTCTTCAGTTTCAGCTCCACTGTCGTCCACGCTGCTAACTGAATGTTGGGGCTGCATGAACAGATGTTCTGGGCCGTAACATCTGGTATTGTATATACAGATGCATATATGGACGCATGCTAATGGTACGTATAAATATGTGCTGTGCTGTCTGTAGCATTAGCTCAATCCCAGATACCTATTATACGTCCAAAGGCGGTCTGAGGAACCTGCAAAGACTCAGTCACCGGCTCACAGTCGGCGACCAGGTTCTCCAGGACACAGCGGGCCAGCAAGACCTGCTCCTTGGAGCCCTGCAGCAGGAAGCATACAGCCGTCTTACATCCAGGCTCCCCTAAGTCTGACAAAACCCTCACATGCGCTCCGGACTCCTGGGTCACCTGAGAGAGAACGAGACAACAGACGTGGGGAAACGCACACTTTAAGACCTGCCTGGTGTGGTTAGACTTCAAAACATCATCATCAGGGGAGTTACAGGTCATCACAATTTGAATTTCTGAATAAAATTAAAGCTACAGGTGTCGTGGTAGCAGGAAAACCTATTGTACTTATGTGGAAGTCAGTCTAAGCACCAACTTATGATATGAGAAGTGATAAAGTGTTGTACTTCTCTAGTAAGAACAGAATATGGGTGTAACTGTGTTCATGTGTTTTATTTTACTAGTAACGCTGAAGTCCTTTGATTTGAGCTCTTCTGGTATTGAAATACTCACTTTGTCCAAAAACGTGGCTTGATATCTGGACATGTTCTTATACACTTCTACAGGAAGTGTCATCTTGGACACCTCAGTGGGCGGGGCCTGATCTGTTGACAGCAGAACAGAGGGAATCCCAGAATAAACACCACCTCTTACAATGTACAATATGCAAATGTGGCGTGTGTGCAGGTGTAGCGTGGTGCTCACTGGTGTTGGTGTTGGTGCTGTTGACATGACGATAGACGATGTAGCCCACGGTGGCCCCAACGGAGAGCCCCGCAGCCAGGGCCACCATTCTGCCCGAGCTCAGGGTGCTCTTGTGACCGTCCTTCACTGCGTCCATGACACGTCGTGCACCCAGCGGGATGCTCCACCTGAACACAAACATGACACCTCACTGCTTCACCTGACGGAGCGAGGTCCCTGACTGTCCTGCGTGTTCACTGCACGTTTGCTTTGTGCTGCTCACCACCTCCTGACTATGAACACACCGGACCTCCGGTTCTGCTGCACTGCGATCAGAACACAGCAGCTCGTGTCAGTCATGCAGCACAAAACTTAAAGCACAAGCCGGCCTCACTTCCACACAGCACCAGGTGTTCTCAAAAACCCTCAGGGCACTGAGGAGATGCTCGTTATTTATTAAGTACTACTGGTTTGGGTAATTATCTTGGCATCAACATACAGTAGATGATAGTTGACATAAGTTTATTCTTGAACAAAACTAAATCTTGACTCAAGGTCCACTTAGGCTTTCAGCTGTGAGTGCACCTTGAGATTTGTGTTCATTGTCGACCTTGAAAACACTTCCTGATGACCTTCGTCAGCAGATGGAGTTTGCCCAGCTGTCATATGGAAGCGTAAATATGAACATTCCCATTTTGTCTGAACTTAACGTCCATGTTGCTGGGGGTCAAAGTTCATTCTCCATCTGCTGATGAAGAACATGTGATATGACCGATGGACCTGAGATTGTTTTCTCAACTGTATGACAGTGAAACTCTTTGTTGGAAATAGTGATTCTCTAACTGAATTATATCATTTCCACTTAATTAAATGTTCCTTCGTTTTTTGGACCCCTGGAGTTCCCGAGACCCCACTTTGAGAACCACTGTGAGGGATTCTTGCGATGTAGCCTTTTACTGTCTCAGACTACATCACTTAGCCTGCAAAAACATGCACAAGCAGTCACGAACACACAATATAGTCCCCTAAATGATTAAACATTTAGTGTTCATACTGTACACACACTCACAGCTCTTCTTAGAAATGCACCAAGCCAAACTGCAGCAGCCCTGATCCTGTATGCACTGAAAGCTGAATACCATTTACTGTAGTACGGCGACCTCCAGCCATTCCATTAATCACTCAGCATTTACATCCAAACCTTTCTGAGGCTTTTAACGTCACGCCGCTACAACTGCAACTCACACACAGAAACAGAATGCACTGGAGGTGAGCCCACAGTGAAGAGTATTGGGACCACGCAGGGCCGAGGAGCACACGGCACCACCATGCAGATGCGTGTCTCACTGGGAGAAGAGGGCTCTGGGGCTGTGGTTGAGAAACACATGGGACTTGGACACTCCAACGTCCATCTCGGGAAGAAGCGTGACAATAAGACACAAGTCTTCTCCAATCCCGCCTCTGATTATTTGTTTACATCCAAGATCAAGACTACTGACAGACAGGTAGAAGGGGGAAGAAAGTTTCAGCATTTCAAGTCACTACATGACAGCACACTCAGTCACATGTCATTTTGTAGAGAGCAGTTCATAAAAAGAACCATCAGAGATGTATTTAATACAGGTCTTTACTGTGGTAAGAAACCAACATAAGATGTCTCTGGCAATACAGGCCTGTCTTATGGCAACAAGAGGGCTGATCACTTTGTTGAATTTAGCACATTTAGGTCCTGTCCTCATACTGCTTGTAGGCTACAGCACAATAACGTTTTTTAAAGAGAACCGATCCTCGCTTTAAAAAACTGCAATTTAACGCGGCTAAATGAACAAACCTCTTTTGAAATAATTATGGTGTTAATTTGACATTTAATATTATTTCATATTTATTATGACAATTTGTCAATAAAATAGTACAAATGTCAAATGTGGTTATGCTGTTGTATTTTGGTAGGAAAAGCTGGATAGCTGACGTTTAGCATTTTAGCCGAATTGACAACTTTTTGCCACCTAATGATGCAGTGGCTTCGGTGATGTTATAGCAAGAAGCTATATTAGAACAAAGCAGATCATCTTTAAATGTTGAGATTTTTAAACGGAGTTTGGCGTCACGTATTTCGACAGCAAAGAAAGCTCATCTACGCGACTGGCTATATAACCTTGGCCTTTTCTGCTCTCTAAGGCGAATTATTGTGAGCCAATGACTTTGTGAATAAAAAGCCGGGCGCCAATATTAACACCCTATGGCCGGAATATATTTTTTCTTACGAGCTGTCAAAACGACCGCAAACACACTTTCTCCTCTGAGCTAGCCAAGCTAACATTAGCTAGCAACTGACTGACACATGCAAGTCAAACATTTAGAAACGGCAACCAAACGACCTTAATACGCGCACATATCGTGACACTGTAAGTTTTCAAGGTGTAACGTAATTAAAAATTAACAATAAATACATGTTATAACGCATGAGACTTACAGACAGACCCCCGTGGCTCGCTTTCAAACCGACCCCGTCTGCAACAGCAGTCAAGCTCGCCGGAGGAAGCCACGAGAACACCGGAAACTGTATTTACATATAGGATTAAAACAATATATGCGTAACACTAACAACGTGAAACCGCAATTTGGTTATTGTCACTGAACAGACTTCTCCTCCCTAAACAGTTTAGGTCAACGTTTATGAACCAGAAACGTGACCGCAACTTTAAATAACGTTTACTTTGAAAGGTCAACCGGAAGTATTTGTCTTGATTCCAGTTAGCTTGACACCTGTGATCTGTAGATATGATGGCAAGTTCTTCTAAATGATTTAAGATAACGAAATCCTTCATTACCTGGTTATAACGTCAGAAATATGTAAATGAGTCTTAACAAATGTGTTAAATTATTTTTTTTTTTAAAGATTTAAAATGTATAGCATTGATTCCACTTAAGGAAAATAAATCAGTCTTATTAATAACTAAACCAATTGCAAAAGTTTTTAAAATCTATTTGTTAATCGTTTAGGTTGTTAAATCCCTGTGTTACAATCACCTGACATGTGTTGACTTGAATACACGTGTGTGTGTGTGTGTGTGTGTGTGTGTGTGTGCGTGTGTGTGGTTTAATATGGGACTAATATTGTTTCTGTAAAGGGTTATTTCTTCAAACTTCAAAAACTCCTTGAAATATTTTTTTGAAAGCAAAAAAAAGGAAAGCAAAACCTAATTTACTTTAATTAAAACTCTGAATTGGATGCAAAAAGTCTGGATTTCAAATACAAATGGAACTGAACACTGTGTGTGTGTGTGTGTGTGTGTGTGTGTGTGTGTGACTTCTATACTAAATACTGAATTTGAATATTACCCTACTGATAAATGTATTACTCTGCAGCTCATCCTCTTCTTACTTATTGAGTGCAACATAACAATCTCATAAATAAAAGAGCATATTTATTAATATGACATAATCAATACACAAACAAACTTTTCAAAAGTCCTGAACATAGACACCTTAAAAAATACAAAATATACATTTAAGTATCTTGTGAAGTAGTCCATCACCCGCCCTCCCCCCAATCCCCAACCTACAAATCAACTGACAGAGGCTTCAGCTGCTAGCATGTGCATGATAATGTCATCAAAACGCCGAGCATCGACTTTGCAGGCCGTACCAGAGAGCTGGTAACATACAGTATGAAGTCCATGCGTGACTGAGTCCTTTGTGTTGTGAACAAAACAGCAGAGCTTTAGAGAACATGTACACCGATCAAGACAGAGCATTCACTGGATCCTACTCATGCAGCACAGTCCATATGTTTGTCATGATAGAAAACAGGAAAGTAAAGTTTTCTTGCATTGTGATGTTTGTCTTAAAACCGTCTTCAGTAGTTTGACGCAGACTATTTTCTCCACCCCGAGAGTGATCAATCAAAAGGTTCTTTTTGCACTCCTCTGCTTGTACCTCCTCATGTACAACCCCAGATTAACTCAAAGAGCATTTGTAGGTGAAACAGGGCCGCAGCCAGGATATTAAAGATACTGAGATTAGTAATCGTTGGCATAAAATCTGTCAAATTTCAATATATTGAGTCTGAAATCAGACGGTAAAATAACCAGAGACTCGATTTGTAATTGTAAAATCCCTGGACTTTGGTAAAAAATTCCACATTTATTTTAGATTAAGACTTACAAGTGGGCCAGAATCAAGGCTGGATTACCAGCAGACCCCAGAAGTTCAGGCTCCCCCTAAAGCCCCAGGTTCACTGTGTCAATCAGTTTGTGGTCTGTTGGGAAGGAGAAACACTCCTACTTTTAAACATTATGACAGACACTGACTGCAAATGTGTTCGGAACGGGGGATAAAACAACAATTGTTGCTATCAGAGGAAAATATCTTTTGAATTTGGGAGTAAAAACAATGATACGTTACACGTAAATGTGGAAATGATTCCCACATAAATAATAACTGAAAACAAGAAAAAAAAAAACATTACCATATATATCATTTTATATCACAATATCATTATATATATTGGGATATAATACATTTTCTGGGAAATGAATTGGGAAACTGATCACTTGGGCCCCCACCGCTCAGCTTTGACCTTCTGGTGGTAAATCCAGCACTGAAAAGTGACTTTTGAGATAATAAAAGAATGTATTTAGTTTTGTAGTAATGGAAAACAGTAAATGCCATCATATACAGTAGCAGTATTGAAATGACGTCCATCTGAAATAATGACGGCACCACACACTAGGCTGGTCTGATCATCAGAGATACAGACGTCTGCTGCACATTAAGTGTTGGAGCTGAACTGAACGCTACCCTGAGGTCCTTCCCGTCTGTCCACGTGTTGACAGCTGACACAGGCAGAGAGGCTGAGGACGAAGGCAACTGAATGATATGAAGCACCTTCCAGAAGACTCTGGTATGTTAGCACACCAGAACACACGTCCTTATATATTCAGTAAATCCATCGACTGGCTAAGATCGCTGCACAGTCGGCTGTGTGGGTTCACAAAGTAGCGCGCTGGCACAATCTTCAGTTAGATAAATGTATATACAGAGTATATTTAAATGTATATATAAGAGTATAAACACGTGACTGATCCAATTCAATCCTAATCTGAATTCCTCCTCGTCTTACAGCAGGTCTGGCCTCGGCTTTGCAGAGTTGAGTAACAACGAACAACATCTGTGGCAAAGTGCAATAAATAAAAGAAGTTTGTCTAGGCTACCACAGTGAAGATTAAAATGTGGCTCAAAGGCTGAACGACAGAACGGTTCAGGAAGAAAGCTCAGTTTCTTTGTCACATTTGTTTCAGAGGTAGTGTTTTACCCTTTTGTGTAAATGTCAAGCAATGACGAAAACACCTTGTAACATATGGAGACCCAAAGCGTTCCACATTAAACACATAAAGTAAAGAACTAATCACATGAAGAAATTGTTTCTTATAATTTCACTTGTCAACACCCTCTGATCGTAAAATAGAAGCTTAACAACTGCTAACAAATTTAGCTAATGAGCGCCTTTTAGCAAGAGCAAGAAATGCTAAAGTCTGAATCAAGCAACTAGTCCCTGTTGTAAATAAATAAATATAGCCTTAGCTTAACAAGGCTGCTAATGCTACCTAGCTAAGCCGTGTAAGATTAGATTACTCAAAGCAAAGAGCCAGTGTTAGCAGTGTTAGCTAGATCCACAGAGCAGAGCAAAGTGCAGCCCAGGTAACACCGACGTTAATGCTGTCTGTTCACTTTAAGACTGAAAAACAAACAATGCTCACAACCCTGGCTAGCTAGTTAGCCAGCTAGATAGTTAGCATAAGCACCCTTGTTAACCCTTGTGCTACCTTGCCGGGTCATATTGACCCAGTGGCCCATTGTCTTGGCCCAGTGTCTTCTCCCCAAGGTAGCACAAGGGTTAGGATAAAGAAATTAAATGTCTGTGCACTATGTATATTTACAGCAGCAGCTGGATGGCTAACTCATTCCTTTGACACTGTTGTTGCTCGAGCTAACAGGAGCTAACTGGCTAAATCTGTCAGCAGATGTTGAGCTACTTAGTTTAAGACGTTAAGAGTCAGTTGGCTTGTGATTGGCTAAAAGATGAGAGGGCGGTGACTCGGCACCACTCGTCATGACAAGTGACATTATGAAATAAAATCAGAGTGAATAATTTCACTAATGATTTTTAAAATGAACTAATATTGAACACTCCTGGGCTCCATAGTTACAGACGTGTTTCTTTTTATGCTGGACTGGTCCAATAATGACGTGACAAAATCCAATGCATGTCGTTGGATGACGTTGAAATGAACGGATGAATCAGCTTGTAGTGGGCGACGATGCACAAGTATCTCAGCGATGGGGAACAGAAGTGATAGTGTGGAAGCATAAACCTCTTCAGAAAACATTCCTCATGCCTTAAAAACTAAAACCAGACAATAAAAACTTTGCCTATTTTTGGCTCTTTTCTATTCAATGGAAAGAAATGCTTTGGGATTTCCCTTTCCCGCCCCTCAGATAACGGACAGGACATCAGCGGTCTAAGAAAACGGACACAGGAGCTAAACCATTGGTTTTATGACATTTGCTTGATATCCGCTCCACCTGATTGCTGCAGTCCTGTTGGGCCGGAGTGTTTACGGGGGTTCTGCAGTGTCTGAACCTTGCCCTCGTTTCCAGAACTGACCCACGACACCAAGGTCCTCAGAGGAAACGCATCAGAACGGAGAGTTCATCCCCAGCTTTGTTTCAAACTGCAGCTTCTGTCTCTTCTGGTAGCGAACTCGCACCCTGAAATGGACGGAGGAGATAAAATCAGAGGTGACAGGGTTACGATCTGCTACAACACGTGCATGTTCTGCAGAAAATGAGCAAAAACCTAATCTGTTATTCCTCTTTTCCATCACTAGTCATCCAGCTACAACTGCTTTCTTTGTGGTTTGGCTTCATACCGTATTTCGTGTAGCTTCACCACTTCGTTGACCGCCACCACCAGCAGCGGGGACACAGACACAAGCAGCCAGGCTATCAGGGGTATGTCACCCAAACGAAAGGTCAGGAGGCTGCCTTGGTCACGCCACAACTGGAAATCCATCGTGGCCTGAACAATCTGGCTGAGCAGACTGGAAGAGACGAGAGAGCAAGGGTTCAATATTTACAGAGGTTCAAAAAGGCACCGTTAAATGACGTCCGGGCGCCGAGCGGCGTGCAGCCTGTTGCAGCAGCTCTCTCATGTGGAGTTCCTGGATAAACTAACAAGTGAAACAATGAAAGTGCAGTTTGCTCTGCTTCAGGGAGACATGTGTGGCGTTTTATTATTATTATTAGTCTCAAAACCTGCAAGTGCACATGATACCAGTGCAGAAAACAGTAGCAACGAGCAGTGAATTTAAATGCGGCCCGGCGTGCGCGGGGCTGTGACGAGCGCTCCTTCCTACGCTCTCACAACAAACCTGCTCAACAATCGCTCGCTCGTCAAGTGGACTTTGGAGACTTTGGAGGAAGGGATGGAATAGATGGCGGCTGATGTCTCTTTGGCGAGTTATGAAGGTGGAAATCATTTAATCGTCTGTTCCAACATAATTTTATATATTGTTATATGCACCTTAACTGTAAATATGACCCGCTCAGCACTTTCTGTCTGTCTGTCTGTCCTTTTACATATGTATATACTTCATTTCATATCTTTATACAACCATATATTACACTTGAACCTGTATCTTTGCGTATCATTATCCAATGATACTTACACCACAGGTACAGTGAGGCACCACCAGGTATTGCTGAAGGGACTTTTCCTCCACAGAGGCTGAGAGCGATGCACATAGCTGAGGGAGATCACCACTGAGAACGGCAAACAGAAGGAGAGGATGGATTTGAATCACCACACCATGAGTGAGTTTGTTGAAGCTGCAGGTGTTATTGGGAGCTCCTACCTGTGTGTAAGGCGAGGAACCCTGCCATGACCTTCTGAGTCAGCAGCAGGCCGTTTGACAGCTCACTGAACCAGTGAGGAGCGTCGGCTGAAGAGCTGCAGTCACACAGAAAAACAAGCCGCTAAATACACTAATCTTTACTGTGTGTTCTCCACCAACTGGTGGTCTTTGTGACTGTGCAGGTAGGTGCTCCTCCTACCTAGCGGAGAGGATATGAAGGCAGGAGACAGACGTGTTGTCAGCTAAGGTCAAGTTGCTGCTTCTGAGGCAGACCTCCTGCAGGGTGAAGCCAAAGGCCAGCAGGTAGGCGCACACCGTCAGGCCGAACTTCAACAGGAAGCAGCCCAGGAAGTAGTTCTGGGTCTGGTCAGAGAAGACAGCATGGTGAGAGAGTCACACTTGTTGAAGTTACAGGCTTTTAGATTTGTTAGTAAAAGATACAACAGTGGCATGAACGTCTTATTTATTACAGGGTTCGTACAGCTTGGAAAGAGTCAAATTCCAGCACTTTCAAGGTACCTAAAGCAAAAACGCCCCCCACTCAGAAAGCTTTCTTCGTCATCTAAACTACACAAGAAACAAATACGACAACAAGATCATTTCTTTTAAACATTAAAAGATTTTTGATTGCATAAAAGATCATGTTGAAAGTATTTTTCAAGGAGCAAACTGGAAAGATAATTACAGAGTTTACAAAGTGCTTTTACAAACAGCTAAAAACAGGAAACTCTGACAGCAATAGAACAGCAGTAAGGACAAACAAAATCAGGACAAAATTCATTTAAATGAATCAAAATATAAAGATTAAAAGCAATAAAAAGATCATTTAAAGACGACGTCACGTAAAAAGCTTTAAAGAAGTTGGTGATCTCCTCAGTCAGGTCCTAACTGTTCACATGTTCACATGTTGTGAAGGGGATGCGTGATCCCAGACTACAAATGAACGACACCCTACAGATTCGACTGAAACGTGCTCCTACCTTCTTTGGAATTGCATTTAAGTTCTTCCCCGTTGCGACCGACATGACTGAACTGTCTGGAGGCTTCCCCAACAGCGACACGCTGCCAACACGACACAAGCACACTGTTAGTATGATGTTCTGCACGGCACAGCAAAGTAACACTGCATTATTACTTCCTACACTTCTGTGTGTGTGTGTGTGTGTGTGTGTGTGTGTGTGTGTGTGTGTGTACCTCAGCAGTGGGCAGCTGAAGCAGGAAATCCAGAGGATGTCGGTGGTGTTCATGGGAGGAGGAAGCTGAGCCAGACAGGCTAAGAACTGCACACAGACACCAGTGATTCTGTTCAGCATCATATATTGAATGTCTCCATGTTACATAAAAATGATGAACATCCAGATTTCCTCTCTCACCTGGATGATGACCAGGCTGAGTTGACACTGGAGCAGGAAGAGGAAGCACTTGCGGATGCCGTAGGTTGTGTGTCGTGCCTGGAACAGATTCAGCCAAAGGTCACAGGTATGAAATGACAAACATCTGTCTCTCTGACTCACTGAGTGCTACCTGTGTGTGTGTGTGTGTGTGTGTGTGTTCAACCTGCTCTATGAGCTTGACCATGCTGACGCTCTCTCCTTGGTGGAAGGTGACGGAGCAGCCCAGGCTGTTGAGCTGTCCGGAGAGCCTCAGAGGAGACAGACCCTCAGCGTCTCCGTTAAACCCTCCTCCGGTGGCATAGCCGAACGTCTCCCAGGAGCACTGAGACGGGTACAGAGGGTCCAGAGCGATGCTGCGGAGGTCCAAAGTTAACAAATGGGCCAAACGTCTCTGACATGGAGCAGATATTCAATATATTTACACATTCAGAAGATGTTTAGGGACGCATAATATTACTGTGTGCATACCTGACGTCGCTCTGCAGAAACAGGCGGCTGTTGCGGAAATTGGCGGAGCTTCCCAGACAGCACGTTACCTCCCTGTTCTCCTGCATGATCTTCATCATCTCACACATGGCTGCGAAGAAAGCAAACCAAAAAACATTTTGAGATTAAAAGTTGAATCTAAAGCAAATGCTGAGCACCGTCGCACATTTAAAGAAAACTCACTAAAATAGGTTAAAAGTGAGTTCTTTCCATGAAACAGCCCTTACGGGATGTTTATCATTACTTTTCCTCATTTGAATCTTCTTCACTCTTGAGGGGAAGATGAAGACACGTAAAGAAGACTCACTGTCGGGGCTGCAGTCAGTGAAGAGTGGCACCAGAAGAGGCACGTTATCGATGTTCTTCAAATGAGGACGAACCTGGTGGATACCGCGAGGCAGCTTGGCCTGAGAAAGGTCAGATTTATATAATATAGAATTATCAGCAGGACACACAAACAATCCAGAAGAAAGAACAAAAGCCAGAAGCAATACATCATGTCCCGCGGGTCCTGAACAGAAAGGTGATACTTGCTCCACTGTAGGGAGAACTTTTGAACCCTCTGAGGTCACTGATGGCGTTACTGGTTCAAGACATCGCAGCATAACAACGAAGTCACGTGGAGCACTGCCTTGAGGCTTGAGACTCAATGCTAGTTTTTGTGGGATGTTGGCAGACCAAGTCAAATCGGAGATATGATTATTTCAATTATATATAAAACTGCTTTTAATGTGTGCGTGTTGAAATTCGCAAGATACGATGGTCCAGGCGTTATTTCAATATCTTCGTTAAACATTTTTTGATGTTATATTATTCTAACAGTATTCAAACCGGACTCCTACAGGGTCCTGAGGGTTAATGTAATGTAGGTGAGCAGTAGCTTCACTGGTACCCTGTTGCAGTCCTCCAGAAAGCTCGGCACATCGCTGTCTGTGGGCTGGAAACTGGCCAGGTCAGAGTGGGCTTCCTCCTCCGGCAGCAGCGGACCTTCTGCTTCATCCCGAGAATCTGAGTCACACGTGAAGAGAGCCGCCTAAAGTTCCAGATACTCTCTACAAGTCCCACAGACACAACTGAGGCTCGCTCTACACCCACCTCAATGTGTGGAACACAAGTCTCATTAAAACAACACAGAAGCTCAACAAACACGTTGAGGTCTTCAGCCTCCCCACTGTAAACAGACTTAAACAGGTCTGGTACCTTGGTTCAGGTCTTCGTGCAGGGAGCCCTGACTGGGGCTGGAGGGAGCTCCGTCGCAGGGACTGTCTCCATTTGGAGTCAAAGAGATGTGACAGTTCCAGCCCGTCTCTAAACCCATCTTCTCTGCAAAGACCTGCACGGTCACAAAGCCAGACACATAAACAAGTCTTCATGTTGTCTGAATGTGTGAACGTGCTCCTGGTGGTTTTTACATCACGTCTTTTAAGGGTGGGATGTTAGCAGACACACAAACACAAACGTCCTGTTGTGAATGGTGAAAGAAACGTGTGTTTTCAGCCGTGATGTAGAGACAACACGTTCGTACGAGCTCGTGTGAGCTCACCTTGCTGCGGAGCTCGTCCTCCATGGAGAAGTAAACAAAGCGGATGCAAGCGGTGACCAGGGCATCGATGAGCCGGACCGTGTCCAGCCTGGCCTGGAACTGGGACGATACCATGCCCATGAAGATCTGCCCGCTGAGGGCCTGAACACAGTCCTCACGCTCCACACCCTCACCGATTCCCTCTGCAGACATGACAGGAAAAGCCTCGTCTCACTGCTGTACTATTACTGGAACTACACACACCTCCGTCACGGACTCGTACCGTCAGAGCTCCAGCTGTTTCTGCAGGAGCTGTGTTTGATGGGCGTGGTGGAGGGCAGCTCCACTCCAGAGAAGAGGCAGGGACCCGGGACCAGCTCCACACACTTCCCATTCAGCTGGCTGGACAACGATACTTGCATGGGTTTGTAGGCAAATGCTGAGCAGTAACCTGACAGACAGGCCCGCTGGTAGAAGTCCAGAACCTTCTTTCTGGAACGGCAGAAACAAACAAATGGAAAGACTGCAGCAGACATTGTGAATCCTGGAGAATTTCTGAAAATGATCATTGTGACAGACGCTGCACCTGTCTGAGCCTGAGAGAGGATAAATATCAGTTCCATCCCAGAAGTCAGTGCAGGCCTCCAGGATCAGGTCGGCCGAGCCGTGCGACAGCATCTGCACGTTATCTAAACCAGGAAGGTCAGAGGTTATAACAAACAGAGCGAATAACACAATCTATTGTCAACAAGAAGAACAGTTTGTGTGTGGACTCACTGGAGGAAGCGTCTCGTACGAACAGGGAAATAAGGTGGGAGATGGGAGGCTGGCGTTTGGTGAAGTAATGCAGGCGGCGGGAGGAGAACTCCTTGGCCTTCTCTCCGGAGGGCAGCTGGTACAGAGCCAGGTGGTTCTCCTGTTTAAACAGCTCCCGGGCACCAGGAGTGAACCCTGACACACACAGAAGAGACCAGGGCTGCTGTCTAACACATCTTTATCTGCACACAAACAACATAATGATGGGTTTTTAATCAAGTGCATCCTCAGCCGACATCTACGAGTCGGATAAAAGGGAGCTATGTTTGCAGGGTTCATACAGTTTAGAGAATTCAAGCACTTTCAAGGTACCTAAATCAAACATTACCAGAATCTCTAAGCTTGAATCATCAACGGGATTGTTTTATTTCTAAGATTAAAAGATAAAAAACCAGATTATGTTGAAAAATCAAGCATTTTTCAAGGAGTATATTTGAATTCAAGCATATTCCTGACCTTGAAAAACCCTGTGTTTGATTAAAGTCACAAAAAATAACACTGCAGGTGCAAAGACACGCTCATGTTTGGGAACTGATGTAAGCTGTAGCAGAAAAAAGAGTTATGAGACTGTAACAGCACTAAACAACACAATCACCTTTCTGACTAGTGAAGATCATTTCAGCTCCCATGTAACTTTAAAACAACATCATTGTGGTTCACTTGCAGTTTTGCCAGATGAAAAACTCCCACTTGTGGCTTTACTTTATCATCAGAACCGTGTGGTTAGACGGGGGCAGGTCTTTGCTCAGACTTTCTTTTGGGGTCAGACTGGATCTGTAACTCATGCTGTGAGGGTCGAGAGTCAGATCAGATTTCCCCTCTGAAGAAACCTCCAAGGCTGAAATCACAGTGCCAGACCATCTGAATAAGATCTGTCTGACTGCTGCGTTCTCATATGAACAAACTAAGATCCAGCCAACGGGAAAACCAGACCCATAAGTCGGTAACCACATCCCCCCCCCATGCTCACCAATGAGCCTGGAGAGCTCGCAGAGCCCCCAGGGGACGCAGACGGGCAGCACGGTGCCGTGGCTCTCCTGCAGAGCCAGGTTGGAGAGGTGGTCAGAGAAGCGGCAGAGCTGCTGCGTGACGCTGGCGTTGCAGAGGTTCAGCATGATGTTGAGGCCCAGTGGCTTGAGGGAGGGCAGGTGGCACTGCCAGGAGAGGTCGTCAAACTGGATGCTGGCTGGGTTCTGCTGGTCCTGCGACAGGCTCAGCATCTCCAAGTGGTAGTCGCACACAAAGTCCTCGGCCTCTGCCTCCGGGCAGCCCAAGGCGAAGTCCTGGAGACACACGGGACCGAAAGGAAAAGACAACCGACATCACGCCCCATCGTCAGGTCAATTCCCTCCTTTCATAGCTGTTTCGTACACTTGAGAAGTTTCAGGTGCAGTTTTTACCTGGTCCTGGTCGTCCTCCCCTCCCTCGGTGTCATGGCTGAAGCTTACGTTGGATCCAGAGTGGTGTTTGACACGAGTGTGTGCAGGCTGGCAGGGCTGGCAGGAGCGCAGGAGCCGGAGATTGTCAGACGAGTGAGGGGTGTCGTGTGACGTCTCGCTGGGCTCGGGCCCTTCCCCCGGCTGGGTGGAGGCCTCTGCTGTCAGACAGAGCAGAGCCTCCGCCTCCTGGCCCTGTGCAGCGGTCACAGCAAGTCAGGAGTGGAAACCACGCCGTGATATCAGATACTAAAAATAACAAACCACACACTACACCACCTTCAAACTGAAGGAACCATCTCTACAGCCAGGCTGCTACACACACACACACACACACACACACACACACCTCATCCCGGTCATCATCCGTCTCCATTCGGCAGTAGGAGTTGACAGACAGGTCGTCTCTCAGATCATCCTGGCTGTTGTGAGGCGGCTCCACCCGTCCACTGAAGAACAGCACAGTCTCTGGACTGGGGTTCGGCCAGGACAGGATGCCCTGCTTATCCACACAACACAGCACCTGCACGCAAACGCAGGCATAAAGTATTAAAGCTGCCGGTCTCTGTGGAGTCAGCGGCTGTGGAAAAGAAATCACAACCAATGATGTAGCCCGATGATACTCACAGTGACGGAGCCCAGAGTGTGTAAAAGACTTGAAGTGTAACAGAGTGTCTGAGACTCTCCCTTCAGGACGCCAACCAGGTGTCTCCACACACAACGCAGCATCTCCTGCACACGCAGACGCACACACACACACACAAAGACACAGGTGTACAGTTCAGTTAGAGAACTTTCTCCTACAAACTACAGGATGAAAATGTGGGTCAATCAAACCAATGACTAAACTATACTGTTGATATGTCTATTAAAACACAACTAGCTCAGGCTAAAAGCACCAAACCAGCTACATAACACATACGCCTAAAATCAACTCTGTGAGTGGATGTAAAGAAAGACAGACGAAGCTTCTACAGGCTACCACAGTGCAAGGAGGTGAGGCCTAGTGCAAGCTGCAGCATTGTATGAGTGGGCCAAACACATCCATGCAGACTTTGATTCTTTTGGGTGGAATCCATGATGAATGGCTCAGCAGGAACGATCACAGCTTGCCCTTCCTTGCCTCCTCTCTTTATCAGGCAGCCTCTCTGGTAAACTAAAGGAACATGCACATTAGGGATGTAACACAAAGCCACAATCTGTATCCAACAGTTCCTGGATTTACAGACAACCACCGCCTGGAAAAGGTCTGAATATGAGATTAGATTTCAAGTTCTAAAGATTTGAGTGGCTTTTTTATATATAATTTTTAAACTGATTTGTTCATAAATATCCTCGACGGACACTGGATGTATGTCGCTACACCTCAAAATGACTCAGAAGAAGAGGTGTGAGAAACCATATTACTGCAAAAATATCAGCATCTGTCCAAAAAGAAGTATTTGTCTTCAGTTACATCCCTAATGTACATCCATGAGGCCAAGAAGAGTTATTGCAACCAGAGAAAATCACACAGTAACATTCCTCACTCAAGTTTCCAGTAATTCATACACGCACACGCACGCACGCACACACACACACACACACGCAAGCACGCACACACACACACACACACGCACGCATGCATGCACACGCACACGCACACACACATGCACACGCGCACACACACACACGCACACGCACACACACACACACACACACGCACACTACAGCGATGTGTAGATAATTGCCACAGTCACAAATAGGCTGTATGTGATTGGCTCTCACACGAAAACTGGTAAAGATCAAACCAGAAGCATTCCCAATACTAGCATCTGATCTGGTGACTGATCGGCCAAATGCAGATTTAAAAAAATCAGCATTTGATGCTGTGACCAGGTCAGTTCCAAGAGGATAAAGAAAGGACACAAGGAGAGGAAAACCCTGGAGAATTACCAGCACACGGCCATATTGTGGCTGATTTCCAGTCATGCAGTGCAGGCAGACAAGCAGAGGTGGAAGGTCAGGCACAGAATCAAGAGAAAGTCCCTCTCAGGATCATCCCTTCCCCTAAATGCAACACTTTCTAAATCCAAAGCCAGAGACCAAACACTAATAAGGACGTTGTTATCCTTCGAGTGCTACTGTGAAAGGACAGGGATTGGTTTTGCTGTGAGAGGTCGTGGGAACAGAAGCTGCATCCATGAGAAAATGATCCGTGAGAAACAGAATCTTAAAGAGACAGACAAAACCGCATCTGGCATCGGAGCGTAAACTTACATCCAGAGGCGCTTGGTCAAGACGGGTTGACTGATAATCCACACATAAAGAGTGACCAAAACCAAGGAGGCAAAGATGAATAAAGAAAACAGAAAGCAAAGTGGTAGTGAACACATGGAGAGTCAGAGAGGTGGTCGGAATCAGAAGATGTCCATTAAGATTTGTCCCTGGTGAAGAAATCAAAGATGTGATGGGGACTGGGGGTGAGGGGGTGGAGGCGGAGGTGGGAGGGCAGCGAGAGCTGAGTACGTAAGTTCCAGAGAGGGAGGACAGCGAGCGAGTGAAGACAGGCAGGTTCGGGTGGAGCTGGTAGCCAAGCGAGTGGGAGGAGGGGAGAGGAGGGGAGGGGAGGGGAGCGGGGGGTGGAGCGAGACAGCGAGAGGTTATACCTGGGAGGAAACCACTTCGGTGTAGCTGCTTAGCGTGTCCTCAGAGAACTTAGCAAGCTGGGGCAAGAGAAGAGTCTAGTTAAAAGACAGAGGGAGGCCCTGGCTGCATATCCTCTGTGTGTGTGTGTGTGTGTGTGTGTGTGTGTGTTTGGGTTAGACTGATAGTTCTTTTTAAGATCACTATCTCACTACTTCTGAACAGAAAGTGCCAATAGCCAGCATGGAAAACCCCTGAGTCTCTGATGTGCAGACACCCAGAGACACGTAGCATCTTCTCCACCTGTTCTGCAAACAGCATCCATCCTGGATTGTTTTGGGGGCTTCAAACCTTCACTTTGGTTTTCAGCTTATTCAATGGATGCTTAATTTGCCCCAGTTTGCCCCTAAAACGTCTTGGTTGCTTTATTCCGTATTTACGGGATCGTGGTTCGGATGCATCCTTAAAATGAAGGTAGTGTGAACCAAAAACTATTTGTATCACTGCAGAAAAACAATGTGCCACTACCCAAATACTTCCAGACCACCCTGGCCATCGCTCAAGCTACAGATCTCCAGCATGTGGTCATGGGAAATAAAACAACAAGAAGCAAGAGGACAAACCGGGCAGAAGCTGGCTACTGCACGTGCACCTCAGTAAACACGTCTGGGCCTCGATGCTGCAGAAACCCAGCCAGCGGCCAACGTGACAAGATATCAGTCTAACCCCACAGTGTGTACATATCTGGACATGTTAGTTCAAACATAGCAGCACAATCCTCTGTGTTAGTACTACACAGTGCACGTCACAAAGTGTGTGTGTGTGTGTGTCTCACCAGACCAGCTGGTGACGCGCGGCTGAACTCAGCGAGGACCTGGGCCTCTCCGAAGGCATTCAACAGCACCCACATGACGGGGAAGAGCAAGGGCAAGATGGGCAGAACCCCCATCACCTGCAAATACAGGTTGACACACTGACATCAGTTTATACAGTCATTCACTATATAATGGAAACTGCACGCTGCACACGCTCCAGTCTTTGTTAGCTACACATTTAGTTCTGAATGACTGCACCTGGAGTTGAAAGAAGTGGTAGCAGGGAGGGGTGAGGCTGGGGGCATCGCAGAAATAGCGGATGGTGTTGACTAGCAGGAACGCCACCTGGAGGGACGGATCATAGGAGGTGAAAGGTGGAGTTCATTACATCCGGGTGGAGATGCAAAACACACTGCAGAGACAGAACTGTTATCTGCTCACCAGCACGACAGGACACACTAGCTTGGTGATAACCGACTGCACCGTAAACCGCTCATTATCCAGCACCGTGATTGGTCGAACCAGTGCCAACTCCAAAGAGTTCCTGTTGGGGGAAAAAAGGGAGAAAAACACTATTTGTATGGTTTCTTCCTCACAAGCAGCTGATAACGTGCAGGTGATGCTTTACAACAACAGACTCTCTGTATTTCCTGTTCAGACTGACTTTTAAGAGTAAAATTCAAGCACTTTCAAGGTACCTAAACCAAACAGTTTCCAGACTCTCAGGAGACAACAAACAAACAAACGAACAAACATGGCGACGGCATTGTTTGTTTGATGAGTATGACGGTTAATATTAAGCGTTTTCCACTTTGTGCAGATCCTGTGGGATTATTTATTAATGCAAAGGCACAGAGACGGGAAAACCAAAGGTCCCTACGTGACTGTGTCCAGCACTGGAGTCCGGACCACTCTGAAGAGGCGGTGTTGCTGGGGGCTCTGGGGTCCTCTCATCTCATTGGACCGGGGGGAAGGAGGAGGGGAAAACGGGGGGAATAAATCTCCCGGCTCCAACACAATGTGCTCATCGTCCTGAGGAAATAAAAACAGGTTGAACTGGTCACACAATGAAGTCATGGACGGTTCTGTAGCAACAGTCTTATCAACCAGCAGAGCCGAGCAGGAGACAAGAGTATCTCATGTGGAACTATTGACCTCGGCAGTCGGCATTAACACACTCAGAACAGCATGCACGCCACTTCTAAAGTTTGGTAACACAAGATAATCTGGGACTACTTTCCTTTTCTCATGAAGTAAACTTTAGAGATACAGAAGAAATGTTATAAAGCAGCGTACAGTACTGCAGTTTCTACCCGAGGAACCCCAGCGGTGACTTTTAGGACTCTTATTTCTAAGATTTTTTTCTCAGTCCAGAATACATTCCAATGTACTCCATATTACCAGAGGTGTATTTGTTTGATGACACTGTGCCAGAGGAGGGGGTTTATTTGACTTCCGTGTGCACACGTAGCCTCACGCAGACAAACCTTGATGCCCCGGAGGGAAGCAAACGCCTCTTGGCCGGGCCTCAGGGCGATGATGTCTCCCTCCACCAGCAGACTGACCGGCAGGTTAACCAGCTGGGAGTCGCGATAGGTCCAGTGAAGCGACCACGACGGAGACGAGGGAGTGTACAGGTCAGGGTACAGAGACGGAGACCACCGCACTTCATCCCCACACCCCGACATATAATCTGGAGTAACAGGCAGAGACGGGGGGGAAGGGAAGCATGAACATGTGTCGACTAACCAACAACAGACCAGCAAGCCTGTTGCCACAAATGTCAGTGTGGATAAGAGCGGAAGAAACGCGTGCACCAGATCAATAATGAGAGGTTCTGTACAGGAAGTTCCTGTGTGTTTCCGGCGGACTGACGCACCGCTGAGCTGCGTGATGATGCCCCTCAGGCGCCCGACCATCTCGTTCCTCTTCAGCTTCTCCTGACGTCCGACCAGCAGCAGGTTCAGCAGGAAGAGGAGGAGGAGGGCTGCCGCGTTCATCAGCTCGATACCAGAACTGTGCAGGTGAAGAGGCAGAATTAGAGATGCTCTCTGAGAAACCAGCACTTCTACAATTATAGCAAATCTATCAAAAGTCAAACCAACTGGATGTCTGAACTGGTCATTTCAAGACTTTCACATTAAGCCGTCTTTCCCCCTGAAAAAGCTCTTTACTTTGACAACAATAACTGTTGGATAATCTTTCCTAACAGAGGCGATAATAAGATCTGCAACCTCTTCGTCGATGCAGCGTGAGCAGCATCAGAGATGTTCCCCGACAGGACGGGGCAGCGACAGGGCACCTACCTGCCCTTTGGCTGGCTGCCATGGCAGCAGAAGAGTCCCAGCACCACCAGTAGAGTGAGGGCAGCTCCCGGCCAATGGAGGCAGGAGTGACGGTTGCCATGGTAAAGAAAGCTATGCATCCACTGTTCCTGTGAAAACATGACAAAGCAACAACATGCAGCGTGTTCTGCAAGGCATTGAACATGTGACAGGAACTGTGCTGCTGTCAGAGGAAGAAGGAACACATCACTTTCTGACTCTTTGGGTTCAGAATTAGGTTCACAAGAAACAATATTTTTATGTCAGGGTAATGATTAAGTTTAGGGAGTGACTAAAGACCACTGACATGAAAGTGTGTGTATACATCAGTCCGTACCTGTGCAGAGGCTCGTCTGCGTGCAGCCCTCTGGTGCTGCTCCAGCAGGATGCACAGCTGGTCCCGCAGCTTCACCAGAGCGTGGCCGGTCGACAGGCCCAGAGTCACAGCATCCTCCTCCTGCAGCAGCACAGAGAACAAGCCTTTTGTACTCTGGTTGACTCTTGACCCAAAAAGACAAGATGAACCCAAGCACTCCGCTAAATACAGTTATCATAAATCATCGACACGTCAGAAAAGTCAGCGTTTCTGCAGGATTCACCAAGTTAAGACGTATTGATACAATCTAATGTAATACCTGTTCCATGATCAAAGCATGAACGTATGATGGAAAGCCAGTGGGGATAATGTGGCATACAACTATTCATTATTATATTTGTTTCCACCACATCCCAGCAGTACAATGACGTGTTGATAATGATACAGTTGAATTGAATGAACCTGTCCCAGTGTCACCAGTGTCAGTGGTGTCGGGTGTGCAGCTCTGCTCTGTGCAGGTGACGTGATGTGTTGTTGTCCTCCTGAACACACGGAGAAGCTTCGCAGTCACACGGAGGTAAAACAGAAGAGTGCCTCTGCACTGGGAGCATGCTGAGATATTATGATGTGAAGTTCAAAGTATGTGAAAACCCACTGTTCGTACAGCGTCTGGCCTCTAGTAGTGCTACGTAGCAGTATTTGTATTTGTGCACACGCTCAAGCATGTACATACTTTTATACTGCAGTAACCCAGGTATTGCTGACACTGGTCGCCCTATCAGGGCCTAAAATGTATCAGCAACTCCCCAACTGCACCCCTCAGACACAAACAACCAGCCCGGGACCACAAGCACCAAGAATCGAACTAATTACATAATTTAATTAAACCATCAGTGAAAAAACATCATTCTGGCTTAATAGCTGCAGCCGGTACAATAAGAGTCGGGGGTGGGCATGCAACAAAGGTCACTGTCAGCCTACGTTTGGAAGAAACCATTTGGCCACCCAGGCTCTCCGACGCTTCCTTAAAAACCAGCACAGAACGTGTTTATAACAGAGAACGGGAAACAGAGCCATTCCCCATTCTCCATGTCGCTGTGTCTGCACAGGCCTGTGCATGCCGACGACACACAGAGTTTTCGAGCTCCACATACCACACAGCCAAGCTATAAATATCTTCCCATTTCCCCAGAGTAACAAAGCCTCAACAAAACCCCTCCGGATAAAAGCAAACACGCAGAGACACACACACACACTACAACCTGCCTGCAACCTGCAAAGCCCCGCTACACACTGCCACTTCACTGAGGAGACAACTCACACTGCTCTTCTTCCAGAGGCCGATCCCTTCTCTCATCTTCGCCACCATGACGGCTTTGCTCTACAGTCCGTATTACTGCCGCCGGGCTACAAGGGCACAGGCTAACGACGAGCGACGACAATCGTTCTGTTTCAGAAAACAGTTCTCGAGACGTGAATGAAGTCCTAACTGCCGGCTCATGTCTGCAGTCAGGAGAGAGATGGAGATGCTGCAAAACCTCACCCAAACCCCCCCCCGTCACTGGGCTGGCAGGCAGCACAGCCCAGCGTCAGTGCACCTTGCCAGCTGGACTTTAATTCCAAAAAACACCACGTCTGGCTGCCTCTCTGGCCGAGCCTCATTCAGTTCAACTGGGTTCAGCAGCTAAACAACAGAAGCCGGACTACAGAGACTACGGTGGCTGAGAGAGGTCTTTTTATGTGAGGAACAATGCCAACCTGGCCTGTGAAACCCTGGTTCGGCTATTTTCCACTCTTCCACGCAGCTCTCAGCCAGCGTTGCATACGTTGCAGAGGAGATGCTGAGGAAGATTGTGTGATGCAATCAAAAGCTCCAGAAGCAGCTGCTAAATGAACCTTGTGACGAGACTCTTTTAAAACAGACAAAACCCTCGAAGCAACAAAACTCTTCACCAGAGATCACAACTTGTTTGTGGTGTGTTATTTACAGACAGATATGGGATGGACAAAATAATAGAAACACCTGTCAGTATAATGCCATTCAATTCAGCGGCACCACAAACTGCATCCTCCAAACTGATCATACAGTTGAATTAACGCCTCTGTAATGAGGAGGATTTCTTGCAGGACTTGTGCATTTTGTTTTAGGCAGTCTAATGTTGGAAAATAATGAAAAATACCCGTCAGAGACCAAGGAGACCGGTGAACCGTCAAATGTGTGACGTAGTTGCTTGACAACTGAAAAACAATTAAGATAATCAAACCTGTTGCACATAAACTCAGAATTAGCAGTTTGCCATTTAAGAGCAAAACAGGAAGTGATCTGAAGGAAGAGACGATGAGCAGCTTCCCCGAGAACACACCAAAAGCCGCTACCTTCTATGGATGCATTCACAATCGCAAAGCAATTAGATCATCAATCATTTTCAAATGATTAGTGTGAAGCACAACTCGTGAAGTGTCGCTCTCAGATCGACAGAGAAACGCACAGTGTACAATAAACAAAGATTTATTTTTACACATCTGTTCTTTCAGGTTTAAAGTAAACGTTTCCCTGAAGAGAACCACAGGAGAGAACCTCATGCTAGTTTACTTCTGCAGCATAGCTAAGCACTCTCCTCGGGGCAGTGTGGATCCCAGGGACCCTCTTTGTTCAGTAAACAACTCTCCACCTCGGGGTAATGCAGGTAACACAGGTGGAGGCTGAACGTAGCCATCAAACTCACCTGCTTCTGATCCTGCTGCTCCATGGCAACCGCAGCCACTCAACATGCTCTGCTCCTACACCAGCCGACGCCACCTGGCAGAGCCCTGCCCAGGCTCTCCGGCAGATCCCTCTGGGGCAGATCCCTCTCCGGCAGATCCCTCTGGGGCAGATCCCTCTCCGGCAGATCCCTCTGGGGCAGATCCCTCTGGGGCAGATCCCTCTCCGGCAGATCCCTCTCCGGCAGATCCCTCTCCGGCAGATCCCTCTCCGGCAGCGGCTTGTGGAAGCTGCAGATCAAGTGGGTCAGAAGTGGACGGAGGAAGATGGAGAAGGGAGGTGGGTGCAGCCTTGGTCCCCCACCTGGCAACACCTCCTGCCCCGCCTCCTCTGCCAGTGTGACAGGAGGCACGCCCACACCTGCAGGGGAGGATTATATGAATCAGTTAAATAGCTACACTTATCTACAACACAGTACTTTATTAAGACACTGGTTGTTAAATAAACTCATAGTTAGCAGGCTTTATTATCCCCACATCAGTTCAAGCTAGCTTCAATGCTGTCATGTTGTTTGGTGTTGAGGCTACAGAGAGAGCACACAGGTGTTAGCATAATAGCTCTATTGAAAAGCAGACCGAGGCCCTGAATGCACCGACACCAGGCTCACCGCTCACTCTGAACTCCAGAGTCAGCAGTCTCCTTTGGCAAAGAGGAGGAGAAGAGAAGCAGACGCACTGAAGGGTGAGAGGGTGCACCGACTACAAAGTCAGACTGCTGGAGTACGATTAAACCTCTGGTTGGAGCAAAGGTCACAAGGTGTGTAGTCGAGCAGAAGAGAAGAGAAGCACCTACAGAACGGCGCCACATATTGTTTAAAGAAGGGCAGTATTCACACAGAGCAACAGCAAAGATGCTACTGATAACAGTAACAATGGCTCAGACAGTGTGACAGTGACCCTCCAACCAGACATCATTCATTTATTTATTTACTATACGTGTACTTGTCCCATTGTGACATGTCAACATGTCTTCAGTGATCACTAAACACCAGGACAAAGCTTCTTCTGTGGCCTGTTTGTCTAAATCTGATGGGGTGGTTTCTTCCTGGAATAATGCATCTGTGATAACTAGAGAGCCAAAGCAGGTGTTTCCAGATGTTACTGTTACAACCCCTGTATAGGAAGGTGATATATTGCGTGAGCGAGGCTACTACTAGTACTTAGCACCAGCTAATTAGAGAGCTAATCCTTGCCAGCCAAGCTGAACGACTTTCACTGGAGTTGTTTTCCTCCATACAGACCGCCTACACATAGAAACACAGACTCAGTGCTGAAATAAAGTGCAGAAGACGCCTTAAAGCTGAATTATGTTACTCTATTTTAAATGATTAGCCGATACAACATGTGGAAATGTAATTTAATTTGTTCATGCATAAATCTGAGATGTCAGAAAAAGTATGAACCTTTTGCAAATGCACATGAGTCTGTTACAGCACCAAATAAGACGCTATTACAATTTAAAAACTGTTTTTACATTTCAATAGAGCCCAATAATGGCGCTGTTATTTTAGTGAACGACTCCGGGAGGGAAGCACAACGTTACATCAATGGCTGAGAATGACAGCTCGTGTTGCCTGGTGTAAGGTTTCCACGCGTGAATCCTTAAATTAACAAAAGGTTGACCACATGTCGTAAGCCATGTTTGTTTTTAATGTAACAGTGAAGTATAAAAGACTTTAAATCGGAATGTAAGTCATCGTCGACTCTACTCCATACAGAGCGGCTGCCGTTGCGGCTAACGTTGACGTCCCTTCCCCTTGATGTCAAAGGCAGATGCTAACACAACAGACGCTTTCGAGACAGCTAATGGCTGTCGCGATGTTCGCTATAACATCACAGTCCGTCGATATACAATATCGGTCTGCGAACTCACCTTTTGTAAATTTCCAATCGTTGCTGATATCCTTTTGAAATTATGTTGTTGTCTCGAATACAAATGCACTTCTTGGCATTTACTGTACCGCAGCAGCCATGTTGGGGAGCGTTCTGCCTGGGAGAGGTATAGCGTGTTGTAATTGGACGGCGGTAGAGTCCTCTGTCGACTGATTGGCTGAAAACAGAGTAGGCGGGGCCATATTTTTGAAGATTGTTTATGATTCTATTTTTAAATAGGAAACCGCAAAACTCTGTTGAGGAGTAGCAAAACATGACGCTCAAAGTCATTGAACTATTAAGTTATAATAATTATTGTAACAATAACTAAAATATAATATAAAAGTAATTCTATAATAATAATTTTACAAATGTTTATGATTAGAAGCTGTCACACACTATGAAGAACAATCAACGTTTTCCAGATCCTGTTGTTACATTTCACGAAGTTAACGTTTTAAAGCAAACAGAATATGGCATTGTTAAACAGAAACGAAAATCAAGAAATCACGTGACGACATCGTGCTCAGGATGTGATTAAATCTAAGACAACTGAATGCTAAAACGTCTGTAATGTTAGTGAACTGTATCATATTTCCTGTGCGATCTGTGTTTGACGCTTTTGTTCCACTAGACTTGAATGCAGCACTATCAAAAAAGACTGGAAGTATACATTTATTTGAAAAATACTTTTTAATTGCAGTGATGAACTACGTTTGTGAAAATAGCAGAACATCTTATAATTTATTGTACTTTGCCATTATTTTATTGCTACTTTTAGTCAAGGGGCTGAAAACATCTTCCACCATTGTTTATTTGTGATAATATGGCCCAATAATGCAGACAGGAAGGGCAAAGAGCGTACGTTAATGTACACTGGCAGAATTCCGTTTTTAACCAGTTTAGGAAGTCAGGAAGTTAAAATGTATGAGAGTAAATAAAAGTTTAACTTTTTTAGCCTGTGTTTGACTGGAACTGCTGACAGATGATTGTGTCAGCCGCTTTGTGGCACAACTGGAGAGAGAGCTCACTGCAGACTAGAAGACTAGTTACAAGGATGAGGCAAATCCTTCTGCTGCCACTGTAATGCCCTTGAGACTCACAATTTGATAACATTTGAATACCTTACATAACATGCTTTGGATTAAACACATCTACTTTAAACTGAGGAATGTGCTCCACAAATATGTAGCCCTAATATTCAACATGTAAACATTGAAGGGACATCTCACTATATAATAATTTGTTGACTAACAACATTTTATCCATCTAACCAGCATTTCTATAGGTTATAGCATGGACTGTCAGATAAGGATTGATGAATACAGGTTTTGGACTCTGCACAGGCTTGATGAAATCAAACCTGGCAACCTCACTGTGATGACAAGACTTCAGGAAGTCACTGCGCTTGGTTGTTGTTCAGCTATATTATATTATATTACAGAAATATTATTGTTACTACGACTACCACTACTACTACATAAGATAAAGTATTTTGGTATTAAAACCCACATTTTTAATTAATCAAAGTATCCAGTATCATAAATACATGTCTGGGATTTGTAACAAACCAAACCGCTTAAAAAGCGGTTGATAATGCAGTGAGTTATTACTTAATTGTGGGTAGACCTCCTGCGTCCGTAGACAACAAGGAGGCGCTGCTTCCCCGTACCAATATGGCGGCCGCGTTGACGCATCACTCCAATCAACGGCAGCGGTAACCTATCGCGTATTACGATTTGCACACGTTTGACACACCTAGTTCAAAGGTAGAAGGGTTTAAAGATGGGACTCTATCAGCATAGTGTCAATATAATAAATAAATATAATTTTATAATGAATAAAAAACAAAGGGCCGATCTGTTGCATCCGGTCAGCAGAGCCGTTTGACGAGGTGTTGCTATGGCAACGACAAGAGCGTCAACATGTCCGCAGGAGCGACACGTCGTGAAAGGAAAGAGCAAACAAAAGTAAAGGACAACATTGTGCAGGTAATAAGTGATACCGGCACTTTCTCCGGTTACGTGTGTGTTGAGTTTGACATGACTACAGAACGTGCTTCCTCCCTCCTCGTAAGAAAGAGGAACACGTCTTCCTCCAGTGGGACGCGCTGCCACACCGACACATCGCGGACCTGCTCAAGAAACCTGAGGGCGAACTGCAGCTGTAAGTATCAAACAGCTGGGCCACAACGAGCTAACGCTAGCGTAGCTCAAAATGCTAAATGTGGGCTAGCATTAGCATTACATTATTATTATTTACTGTACTCATGTGTTTTAAATGATATTTGTTGATACTGTATTTCCTGTATAGTATATAGTTTGGTCAGATGTGCTGAGGGAGTGATGCTGAAGTCTGTCATTATTTATCATTTTGGTGGCCTAAAAGCATCAACTTTAAACACGTTGTAATAACCACTGTAGTCTTTATTGTAGGTTGTACACCATCTTCCCCAAAAACTACTGTTATAATTAAATGTTAGCTAGCTAGCAGATGTGTCATAATTACTGCTATTTGTCTCTGTTGCCTGCAGGGAAATGAAGCAGATTCTGGGCTTCAGGAACTGTCAGACCTGTATGAAGGAATCTGCCCTGCTGGATTATTATGTCTGTGGTTTCTGGTGGGCAAAAGAGGCCAAATTCACCCCCATACAGATCTCCTTCACCATGGCAGTACTGCACCTGCTGCTGGATAACATGATGGGTGGGGAGGACACGCAGAGACATGATTGTTTTTCCCAGCAGACATTTGAAAAGCTTGTGTATCAGATATCATATATATAGAACGGCAGCACTAGTGTGTTTTTATTGTGGTTTTCCAGAGAAACAGATGGTTTTGGTGGATAACTTGATGGAGTTTGCGAAGGCCTTAGGTGCTGCCTGCCACTGCTCAACTTCAGAGGAAGACGCCACTGCACTCCTGGACAGAGAAGAAGCCACCGCACTCATAAGTTACGTCAGACACAGGTAACATAGAAATATGGAGTGTTTTTCAAGCTCCTGTGTGTGACTCATTCCAGTGAGTTAACAGAAAGGGGAAATATTCATGTAAACTGCAGTAACATGAAATGAGTCAGTATATTGTGATTGAATTGCATCACTTAAAGGTAGATGTGTAAAGTAACTTGTGTTGTAAACTGTGTATTGTGTTGATCTGCAGTCTCTTTCAGAAATACAGACTGTTTGAGCTTCTCTTCACCACATCCAGAGAGGAGCTGCTGACCGGCACCAAGGTGAAGCAGCTTGTGACTGTGTGTGTGTGTGTGTGTGTCTAAACATCTACATAATATTAGACATGCTGTTTTCCAGAGGACCGTCGAGGTGTTCAGCTGTCAGGATGCCCTCACTCCACTGGAAGAAGGCATTTCCACTCACCTGTACTCCCAGTAAATGTCTCCGCCTGCTGTCCAGAAACATGACCTGATGGACGGACGGACAGCATCAGTGTGAGAGTGTGAGATTCATTTACATTTACATTTAGGCATTTAGCAGACGCTTTTATCCAAAGCGACTTCCAAAATAAGAGCTTTACATCAAGTGCATAGAACCATGATTGAAAACAACAGGACGTCTCATCAGA
>JAVQJD010034697.1:0-11019 GCA_036023655.1 Nannoperca australis | reverse complement strand
ACGTTCTCTTTCCACAGTGGCCTTGTACCTGATTTATCTTTTACTCTCGTGCTATTGACTCCCAGATAAAGTGTGTTTCAGAGATACCACCCCGAACGATTACAGCCGACGCGTTTAAGAGGAGTTGTGAAGTGGTTTGTTGAAGCGCGTGAGTCATTTAACTTGGCCGGGGATAATGTGTTTGGCCCAAGCGCGTATTGTTCCAAAACACACGTGAGCTGCGTCAAGTACAGCCCCGCCCACTGAGTCATAAGACACATTCAAGTAGGCAGCTGGCCGTGACTTCAAGAGCAGTAGGACTGCTCCAAATAAGCACCCAGTTCTGCCGGAACCTGCACTATGATCTAAATGTAGGTGACAAATTAGCCTTCCTCCGCTCCCACTCCCCACCTTTCTCATAAAACAAGCGAACCAGTTTAAAAACCACTTCCCGTTAACTCAGTGGCTCGATAGCCTAATAGATTAAATGTTAATAGAAATATATTAGCGCTAACATATATAGGTCGGCAGCGATTTAAAATAGAAATGGATACAATATCAGAGAAAGCCAAGTGCCATAGACCAAGAGAACGCTAAATAATGCACGACACTTATTATAATATCACATAAACATCAACAGAAAAATGATAGCAAATATAGACGGCCTGTTATAACGTCCTTGGGCAGCGGGTGACCATTATGACTGTTATGGCTTCTCTTCTGCCCTCCGCCCCAGTGCACCCTGGGTAGAAACGGTCGCGGTAATGCTGGGAATCATGCGCCGGATTTTTAATACGCAGTTACCCCGCCTCGAGCCGACAGCACGTGTATTCAGCCTCAGTATCCACGTGCTGCGCCTGATTCCCTCTCGGCCGCTCCTCTCCGCCGCGCGCGCACTCTGCTCGCGCTCAGCTCGCACGGGGATTCCTCTCGCTTCATTCGCTGATAGCTTGGTCAGTGGGTCAGAGAGGTTTAGCAGCCGTTTCTCTCGTCCTGGTTCCTATAACTGCTTTCAAATGCTCATAAGTGATAACAATGGGCCGCATTAAACGTGAGGTGTAACTGCTGGGTGTCTGAAGACGCTTTGTTCCAGTTGAACTGGGTTTTGGGTGACATGGTTAACCAGTTCCTCATACACCACACCAGTTTCAGTTTTGGTTTACTTGCAACACTTTTTAATGCCAAAGGAACCATTGTTATGCAGGAATTGAGCAATACCATTTTTTCCCCCCTACATTGTTGGCAGAATTTTGACGATGATTCATGGAGTTGACCCTAATCAGTGTCTCTTCTCTCCAAATTGTGTATTCATTTCAAGGTAAATGCATGAACAAGTCGTCAGTACAGTGGATTTGTCAGTGAGTGAGAGAGAGAGTAATCAATACAAAGCCCAGTTTAGTTTGTCTGGGCTTTGGCACCAAAAGACATGCGATAAAGGGACTGCCTTTTAAAATCTGTCAAGGGATGACCATGCCGGTGCAGTGACCACCACTAACCGCAACCTGCAGTGTTCAGAGAGCTGACCTTGTGACCTAATAGCATGATTATGGCCTGAGCCATATTGATGTTAATGATAAAAAGGATGCCAGAAATTGAATAGCTAGGGCCTTTTTATATAAATTAAAAAAGTCACAATATGTTTAAGTAAATAATGCGTCACAAGCGTCATCCATGCTAACAGAAACAATAAGCTTAATGTTGAGCTCTGATGCCAGTCCTGAAACCAGATTTGTCAGCTTGACAGATGATCCCCCAGCCAGCTAATTCACACGAAAAGCTGAGCTTGAGACAGGTGAGGGACAGTATTTCAATCTAAGGATGTAGTATAACCCACTTCTTAGTCTATTTCATATGGGTGATCAACTTTTCCAACATTTGAAATATAGAACTCCTTAAAAATAAGTAAAAACTGGAACAACATACAATGGAGTCCAATGGATTTATATAGCCTATCAATAAAAGGTCATTGGAGGTTCTTGTGATTATAAAGCAGATTTTGCCCTCTGTTGCCTTTAGAGAATCATCTTTGTTGAAAGTGCTTCATGAATAGACACATGACATGAGGCCAGCTGTTTCACGTGGAGTGGAGCTTACTGTTCGTGCACAGTAAATGTTCACATGAAAGAGGGCAGACTAGTTGGAGTTTAGAGGGGGCGCCACCCCCAAGACATGTTATGTGCACGATGTTTATACAGTTTGCCTGCCATGCATGCATGCATGCCCAGGGGGTGGGAAGACACGAGAGGGGAAGTCATGGAAGACTGGTGAACGGAGGGGCGTGGAGCGGTTTGTTTATTCTGTAGTTCTTATGGCTCTGTGTGTATCCACAGGTCACATGTTGTAACCTGTGCCTAAGTGCAGCACCCAGGCAAAACAGATTCCAGGAAAAGGTTATGAGGACACAGAATATAGGGTTTTACACCAGAGGGGGCGGATATTGTGAATGTAGAAAGTGGGTGTGGAGTTTGTATGACAGTAGGGTGTGACCTTGTCCTCTACAAGGGATACACACACCCATAAAGCTATATCTTTCTCACCGAAACACGCAGGAAACTGCACAAGCACGTGTGTGATGTGAAGTCTGCTCTGATACCAGAGCTGCTGCCACCAGAGTACCGTGCATTCAGTGGTGACACGTGTGAGCAGTAGAATTAAGGAGGCACTTAGAGCTAAACAGAAATGCAGCACGTGTTTTCTCAAGGAGAGAATGCACCAGAGATGAGGGAGGCTTTTTCTCAGATGACTCAAGGTCTTGAGAATGACGGTGTAGACAATACAAGTATTGTTAGTACTTAAGATAGCATTACCACTGCAGTTAGATGGACCTAGTTACGCCTCTTAACTGCAGTTACATCTGATATAAACTGTGTTACAAAGCTGTGATGAAAATAACTCTTTCGGTCTGACGGTGACCCACAAAGAGTAATCATGATCATCATAATTTGAGCCCAGTGACGCAGATGCTGGATGTAGAATGTGAAGCATGTTATTTCCGCACATGGGAAACGTTTTGGTTGCCAGGTTTTTATGTCACCTGTCATGACACCTGACACAGTGATCTAATGACAAATAAAAAGGAGGGCACACTACTGAGGACAAGGATCATCATAAGGGGACTGCAGAAATATACGTAATATTCTTGAAATCATGAATGTCTGCATAAGTATAGATTAAATTCTCATCTCTGTTTTTAGTTCTATTACCACAATAATATAAATTAGAAGAATTATGTCAAACAGAAATGGGTAAATTACATTTGCCAGGTTTGCATGTTCCCATCCATAAACGTGTGATTTAAAAAAAAGTGAAAAGCTCACTTAACTAAAACCCTGAAGCAAATCATTTTAATGTGTCAAAATAGTGGCCATCAGCAACGTGACTGTTGCCCTCTGCACAGTTTCTAATGACCCTAGTGGAATGCAGCGACTTAAGGTAGCCGTGCCCTGCTTGCCTCCCTCTACGTCAGTAGTCCGAGCATTAAAGCCCTCTCTATTCCAAACGTGATCTGCCCTAGCGCTTGTTATTGTACTGCTGCTGTTGTCTACACGGGACTGCGCAAAGAGCCTTGTGAGCCGGGCGGGAACTGTGTCAAGAGTCCATGTGAGCTCCCGGTCAGGTGGCTGGCGGATAGATTGGTCTGCCGGCCCGCAGCCGGAGTGGGGAGGGAGGGAGCGAGGGAGGAGGTAGGAGGGGAGGAGAATAGAAAAGAAGAGAGGGGGCGGGCGGAGGAAAAAAAAGCTGAGAGCAAGCAGGCAGGGAGCTGGCTGGCTCAGCCTGCACGTGAGGGGCAGTCTTTCATATTGCAGGGAAGAACACTGTCTGCAAAACAAGAAGAGCGGGTGGGTGTTGTGTTGAGGGGTAACAGGGCATTGTATCACAGAAATGTAACGTCTGTCGAAGGTCTACTTTATCAGACCATAAAATATTGCCGTAAATGTTATTCACGAGTAACTAACCCGTGTGTGGGTGTTGGTTCAACTGAGAGAAAATGGTATATATCTTACCTGGCCATTATGCATTTAGCATTCTTTATTCATGTAATAGGTTCCTAAGAACTATTTCATTATTCAGTAAAAGCAACACCCACATTGGCATTGTTATTTATTTAGTGTATCTGATCATCTTACAGATTAGAAACTAAAAGACTTCATACAGATTTCCAGGTCACAGTTGCTGTGACATCTTTTTCTAAATGATTCATCAGATCAAATTTCTGTTGTCTCAACACGATCAGGGTTTTGTATGTGCTTGTAAAAGTCTGCCAAGTAGGCACACAGGATCAAAGTAGAGCATTGCTCAACACTTGCACTCCCACTCACATTGTGCATGTGAACACTGACCCAGATGAAGATCCGTGAACTGAGTTTTTTCTTTTCTTTTTTTCCCTCTCTGTTCCTCCAGGTGGCGTTATCTTGTATGCTGGCTCGTCCGGCAGCGCCAGCCCGAGTCCTGGCAGTCCCTCAAGTGGATACCAGACCCAGTCGCCCTCCTCCCACTCGCAGCCTTCATCCCCAGAGGGTGTCTCCTTTCAGGAGATTGGGGTCCCGAAGCAGAGGGGGGAACAAGGGGGAGGTACTCCATCTCCGAGAATGGTCTTCCAGTTTCCTGAAGTAAACAATGCTCCCATTGCCCAAATAACGACCTACAACCATCCCACTGTGGCCAAAAGACCTTGTGGTTTCACTGGCACATTCACCAGTAAGTACCCACTCACACTCCTTTCTGTTCTCCTCTGTGTTTACTTGCCAGCACTTGTTTATTGTATTTCTCTCTCTGATGATGGATGTATGCTCTCTTTCATAGAGACCGGAGGTATGGTGCTTCTGTGTAAGGTGTGTGGGGACATCGCATCTGGGTTCCATTATGGCGTGCACGCCTGCGAAGGCTGCAAGGTGAGACCGAACAAACATGGTATCATGTCATGTCTTTGCTTTCAGTAAATACAAGCCCAGGAACATTGCCACAAAAGACACCCTTCAAATTCTTTATTCTTCTTGTGCCTTCTCCAGGGTTTCTTCAGACGCAGCATTCAGCAGAATATCCACTACAAGATGTGTGTCAAGAACGAAAAGTGTCTCATCATGCGCATGAACCGAAACCGGTGCCAGCACTGCCGCTTCAAGAAGTGCCTCTCCGTGGGCATGTCCAGAGATGGTGAGAGACTCTTAATGTCCTTAATGAAGATGCTTAGACATATGGCAACTAAAACTGAAATTTATATTTAGTTTTCTTAGTGTTGAGGAAAGGATTTAATTGATACATGTATGCAGAATATACATGGAGAATTAGATGTTAGCTTCACTGAATCGGTTTTTAAAAAGTAAAAAGCTCTCATTCCTCATCACAGGATTCTTTTCTCTCTCCATTCCCCTCCTTTTGTCTTTTGTTCCCCTCTGTCTTCCTCTCTCCTTGCCCTGCTGTCTGATTTATGGCAAGAGGAGCTCTAGAGTCCCAGTAGTCATCAGTCATTGAGAAACTGTGACAAATATAGTTTATTTTGGGAAACTGGGGCACGAAGTTGTTGATTATTCCATGTGTTCACCAAGATGTAGGGCCTTACCAGTTTTATTTTTTCAACATTGACATTTACAAATAATCATTTGAGACATAGTGTCATTCTGTCCTGTTTATCATGAAACCCTGCAGTGCTTGAACTTGAATTTAAAAATAATATTGCTACACGTAATCTGCTCTACTGCATTATTTCACCGCAGGACTCTTATCTCTCGGGATGTGGCTAAACTGGGTGATAATAAATCATGTTGTTTTTCTAGAGCAAACATTTTCAGCTGACCCAAAAAAGCCAAAATGCAGGAGAGAAAAATTACCTGCTAATTCATCACATCACAGCAGGGAAACGTTAGTATTAAAAACCACATTGTACATGTTTTCACATGTACCAATATTAAATAAAAAGAAAATTAAATAGAATTAGTAATCAAACTAGTAATGATAAACCCACAAAGTCCCTTTTCATTTTAATGTCATGCCTTTGACTTGACAACATGGTATTGGCTCCCAGATACATTTTTCATCATCCAATTTTTTTCCACCTTCAACCCTTTGTTTCTTCACCTCTCCTACCTGCCTCCCTTGTCTTTTTGACCTTTCCACTTCTCACTTACTCTTTTGAAAATGGCAAGTTCAGTGCTGTTGACCCAGTGACCTACTTCCACAGAAAACGAGGGAGCGAGTGCTCAACTGGAAGACAGAAAGGCAGAGAGAGAGGGAGAGACGGGGGGAGGTGGTGTAGCATACAGCATACTATAAATAGGACTGTCAGTGGAGGAGCGGAATTGAAAAGGGGGAAGGGAGGATTGTAAAGGCTAGAGAAGAGGATGAGGCGGTCGGATGAGATGTAGGCTTAAATGTCCGTATTGTAGTGAAACAGCTGCGATGGACACAGAATAGTCAGACAGTGGAGGTTTTGGGATTAGTAACCCACATAGAGATTCCAGTTTGAGTGTCAGATATTTAATCCACATTAAAAAACAAGGTGGTCGTGTCTCTATATTGTTTGAATGTGAAAAGTGTTTCTGCTGTTCGATGTTTTAATTAAAGTGCTGCCAGTAAGGACATGGCAGTGATATCAATGCCTGATGTCAGTAAATGCTAACAGAGCATGCTCTCTTCTGGTTGTCCTCAGCTGTACGTTTTGGGCGTATTCCCAAACGGGAGAAGCAGAGATTATTGGATGAGATGCAGAGCTACATGAACAGTCTCAACGAATCAGCTTCCATGGAGATGGAGATGTCACCTCCATCCGATGCCCCCTGCAGTCCACAGAACCAGACGAATGAAGAAGCAGGGTCCATATCGCAGTCTTACCGGAGCAACTCAATCAACAATGACGAGAAACCACTCAAGATGGCGGCCGGCAACGGCAACATTGGCTCTTCATCTTTCCGGAACAGTTCAGTACAGGAGTCGGGAACCCAGACGCGGCTCACAGTTCAGGGGGAGCAGGCAAACCTGACATCAAGCTACCATGTCCCCAGAAACTGCCCTGTTTCCCACTCCAACAATGAAAACAACACTAACGTTGACAACGCCAGGTACACCTTCTCCTCCAATCAGAATCGGTGCCCCGTCACTGGCCACCTAGCATCTCAGTCCTACTCAACCAGTCAGAACAGTTTCTCAGCCAGGGATTCCCAGAACCAAAGTCCTTGCCCCTGGAAGCTACATGGAGGAGCCAAAGTCCTGGTGAGACTTTTGTTTCTAATTGAGACTTTGAAAATCTGTCAATTGAATGTCAATAAAAAATCTATAACACTTCCTTTCCTCTCTTCTCTCTGTCTCTCCTGCAGGCATGTCCACTCAATTCGTGTCCTGTGGCTCCGGCCAGTCGCTCCAGTCAGGAGGTGTGGGAGTCTTTCTCCCAGTGCTTTACTCCTGCTGTTAAAGAGGTAGTGGAGTTTGCTAAGAGCATCCCGGGCTTCCAGACTCTTAGCCAGCATGATCAGGTCATGCTGCTCAAATCTGGCACTTTCCAGGTACAGTTAAATATAATTTGTTGGTGGGGCAGTGGGAGTTCTTTCCTTCTTTTCTTATGCTTTGGAGTGTTTTCCGATGCTGACTTGGTCTGCTTCTGTCCACAGGTTCTGATGGTGAGATTCTGCTCACTGTTTGACCCCAAGGAGAGGACGGTGACCTTCCTCAATGGGCAGACGTACTCACTGGCATCACTGAGGGCTCTAGGCATGGGCTGCTTACTGGACGCCATGTTTGATTTCAGCGAGAAGCTTGGATCTTTGGGTTTGGAGCCAGACGAGATGGCCCTTTTCATGGCTGTTGTGCTGGTTTCAGCAGGTAAGACTCATCAGCTACTCTTACATACATGTACACAAGCACTTACCTTTGACTGGTACTGTACTATATGCACACATTTTCTCATGTCCATGACTTCTAACCAGTTTCTCCTGTCTTTCTCCAGATCGCTCTGGTATAGTGGAGATGGGAGCAGTGGAGCAGCTGCAGGAGAACCTAATAAAAGCTCTGCGCTCTCTCATCACCAGTCGCCGCCCAGATGACAGCACCCTTTTCCCAAAGTTGCTGCTACGTCTGCCAGACCTGCGCACCCTGAACAACCAACACTCTGACAAACTCTTAGCTTTCCGCATAGATCCTTGAGTTCAGAGAGCTAAAGCTTACTGAGGTATCTGTTTTGGGGAGCCTCCCTGCTCCCCACACAAGCCTGGTCCTGCCACATACAGTATACTGGCCTATGCATGATGGACAGTTGTTGTGGGAGTCTGACACTGAGAGACTGCGAGCTTGGAAAAAATATCGGTGAAGGATGTAGGCACAGCAGGAGGTGGAGGCTCCTGAACTCAAACTGATTCCTCATCCAGTTGTTTCCAGGGTTGCTAAAAAAAACAATCAAAACATAGACTGTGTTCTTCCGTGGATTCTTCGAGTCTACATCCGGCCAACAAGTCATCACCTCGCCCTCCTGGAGTTTGTCAGAGCCAGTTTTTGTTCATAAGACCAAAAAGAAGAAAGACTAGACTTTGTCCTCCTATCCCAGCTCACAAAGCTAACAAGAGGGAAGCACATACTCTCGCCCAGAGAAAAAGGAACATGTACAAACATTCACCAACAATGATTTTCTTACAGTACATTCATGCTACAATGTGTAAAGGGCACTTTCCATCCATTGAGAAGACCACTTAGATCATTACATAACATAGCAATAGAAATGTCTGATACACAGTTGGGAGGGCAGTTTGTGTATGCCCTGTTGAAATGACATAAGCTATTTTCACAACATGTCACCATGTGGGAAGTCTTTATAAAAATCACCCATTTGTGATTGAGAAATGTATAACATTTTTAAGAAATGAGAATAAGTTGCATTGTATTTGTATGCGGTAATCAGGGAGAAATTATTGGTCATTTTAGACCATGTCTGATGGGTTAAGTGTTTTGTTGTAAATTTTGTATATACCCTTTATTCTTAGTTCATACCCTTGTTAGTTTGCAGATTCTTGGACCTGTAAATAAAGTTAGTATTGAATTATTGTATGATGTCACAAATAATAGATTGCTCTACAGACTGCAAAGAGAAAGCAGCATTTGAACCATGCGCTCTGAGTATAAACTTTTTATTTGAAGATATATAATTGAAAATAAATGTATTGTCAACTGACTGTATCACCTTGTGAATATTTTGTAAATGTTTTATGGTTACACCATAGAGTACCATTATTAAATAACGTTCTATAGCATTTTTCCTTGTGCACATCTTTTGCTCATTTTCTTCCTTAATGTGATACTACTGTCAGAATTGCCCAAGCATACGTTGGAGCCGTAGCCTACATACTTTTTTGTTTTGTAAACGGCAAACTGGTAGGGATTTGTGCTAAAAATAATATTTTCATGAGATGGTTATTATTGACTACTCTCAGGAGAACCTGTGACTTCTCATATCAGGTGACATATGGACGAGTATAATTTCTTTTCAATTAAGCAACTGGATAAAAGCAATAAATAGCCTCCATATCAGTTTATTCTCTGGCAGTAAAACTGGCTATAAACAATAGCATGTATCTCCCTTATAGTACCAAAAAAGGACAAATTTGAATCTGCCAAAAGCTGCCCTCTGCCCTCCATTTTTATTTGACCTCAGCCAAACTTTCATTCTCAATGCTGCATAAGGGAAAAACACACTTTAACTGTAATGCGGTAACTCTGCTGAAGTTGTGACACAAACAGTGTTCCAGAAATTGTTATGATTCATGTTGAGGTCTTCACATGCCACCTACTGGACAGGGCGGGAACAACAAGACCATATTTTTTGCCATGACATTGTTTTCTGATTAAACACAGGGACCAGGACTATTACTGAAACCAAAAGGCTGTTCTGTCAAAATCAATAATACCACCTATTGCTACACAACAACATAGAAAATGCACCGACAGAAAAGTGTGTGTATTGTTAAACAACAAAGAGTCAGCATCTCTATGGCGTTTCAAAGTGCATCTCAAAACACTCGCACCAGCATATCTGAGGTCCAAAGTCCATTCTTGACCTCTGAAACAACATTTGAGAAAAACAATCTCAACACAAGCTGTGTTTAGTAGCTGGTCTGGAGCTTTTGATCATATCACATGATCTTCATCAGCAGATAGTTTTTAAAGGTACTCTATTGTGAGATTGTTAAATCTATTATACTTTCTAGCCTGTTACCCTCTCTTATATTACTTGTAGCTCAGTGAGTTAAAATGTCTTTCTCACTCACTGTACCATAGTACAAAAAATCGGTGTGTATGCACCAAAATCAGTGAAGGCTTTTCAGTGTAACTTGAATTCTAATGTCAAATATACTCAACAATAAACACACTGGGCGTAATAGTGTTATCTTCTTAATAATCATGACGTTTAGTTATAAACGGCTTGTGTTGTTTTCCCACATTAAAAAATATTTCCTGAGGGTATTAAGTTGAACAATATCAAAGAGTGTTCACATTATTTTAGTTTGCCTAGTTGAATTGGAGTGTCAGGTTGTGACTGAGAAGTGAGTGTGGCTTGTGTGTTGTCACAAAACATCCTCTCACTCGTCTATCAGTACTAAAAGAGCCAAATTGCGTTCGGTCTTATCCCTGTGGTCCAAATGTCTGCTCACGTCCCTGAGCAAATAAGCAAAGGACAAAGGTACTTGAGTAACATCTCTCTCTAAAGCACAAGCTAAATTCCAACCTGCTGCTGACCTTCTACCACTCATCCATCGAGAGCCTGCTGACATACTGCATCACAGTGTGGTATGGCAGCTGCTCTGTAGCAGACAAGGGGATGATACAGAGAGTTATAAAGACAGCACAAAAGACCATCGGCTGCTCTCTCCCTTCCCTAACGGACATCTACACCTCCCGCTGCCTCAGCAGAGCCACAAACATTCAAAAGGACAGCTCCCACCCTGGCTCTGGTCTGTTTGCCCTGCTGCCCTCTGGGAGGCGCTACAGGTGCTTCAAGACCAGAACAAACAGATTCAAAAACAGCTTCTTCCCCCAGGCAATAACCACATTGAACTCCAACAT
>JAVQJD010034694.1:0-10156 GCA_036023655.1 Nannoperca australis | reverse complement strand
ACCTCCCACACACACACACACACACACACACACACACACACACACACACACACACACACACACACACACACACACACACACACACACACACACACACACATACACACACACACCGTCCTGCTGCCTTAAACACTCACTAGAGCACCAAATGTGGATTCATCCGCCGCTGAAAATAGTCCCCAAGAAATGCTCTTTTTCTTGCAGTTTGAGTAACGTTGTTTCTGTGTTTTGGGGCAAAAACGGAGCCTTTTAAAAAAATGAAACTACATATTTGTGACCCGTCTTCAGCCGAGTGGCTTGGAGCTGAGAGCCACAGCTGGTTTACAATAAGAATAATATCACCCGTGTTTTAATAGTATTTGACATTGTTCCTAGAGGCATGGCCACCGGGCAAACACTTGATGTTGGGGCCCTGCCGACCCCCCACCTACCACCCTATGTGCATCCAACAGGAATATGCATCACATGAGCACAATATAAACAGAAACAATAAAGCTCTTATTATTAGATTTTAACACACAAGACATGCCATCAAAATGATTAGATCATGATATAAAACATACCAGAAGAAGCCGGACTCGAGACATCCCGTCTCCCTGCAGTAACGTTTATAGTCTCAAACTTACAGGAAAAAGCCAAAACACGTCTAAACACACGTCTCGCCTTCCCACATACTGTAAAGATGTGTTCACAGATGGTTCATAGACAGAGATGTTTAAAAGATACCGAACTCCGCCACAGCACCAGAGCGAGCAGAGAGAGAAGAGGCAGCACTGCTGAATCAGGCCACGCCAAAACCCAAAGACAACATTTGGGAGACCAAAAATAAACAGCTGATCTGGAAAAGAAAAAAGAAAATGAGGCACAACTCTCTGGAGGCCGAAATGGAAAAATTTAAATCAGGTCGAGTCCACATTTCTCACAGATTACATAAAGTGGCTTCTTTATACAGACGCACATACAGACTTTCCTTTACATATAAATGGGTTCTGTGAAAGTTAATCACCATCACAACGTGCACTCAATCTTGGATGCTGGCGATTTTAATTAAACTTATAAGAATGATGCATCTTGTTTCTCCAGTGCAGCATTTCTGAGGAACATGTACTTCAAATACTCCATAACTATTTAGCATCTACAACTATTTCATCTTTCCCCATCCGACATGAAGCAGCGCGTCTTCTGCATGCGGCATGAGATGTTGTTAATCGCGTCTTGTTTCACCCCCGGCAGCGAGAGGATCATGGGAAGTTTCTCCCTGCAGCCGGACATGAAAGATGAGAGCGCCGAGCTGCAGCTGGAGGACGACTTCCTGAAGCAGCTGAAAGAGAAGTACTGCTGCAGAATGAAGGTGAGGCCCTCTGCTTTTTACATCCCATCAGAAACACCTGCAGACTCCCAAGGTTTAATTGCAAATTCTCTGTATTCTGATTGAGACTTTTCTGTTGGTGATCTGTATAATGACTATTATTGCTACAGGTGATGTCTTGCAAAAACAGCATTTTCCAATTAATTTACAGTTAATTTGGGGAATAAAGAAACCACACAAGCTGAGCACTGGAACAGTCTAAGGAAATATTAACTGCAATTAGTTATTTTTCTGTAAAAGTGAACAATAAAATCTGGATCACTAAATGTTTGTAGATTATTATGAGTTCTTTTTGATTGATGTTTACTGTCGTTGAGGGAAGAGGAGATAAATCTGTGTGATTTGTCAGAGAAGATTTGACTCGTCAGTGTTGATCTCCACCTGCAGGAGGACATGAGATGTTCGCTGGACCGACTCATTGAGCTTGAATATGAGGACGTTTGGAGGGACAGCAGGTCTCCAGAGAAGGAGGGGGGCGTCCTCAACTCTCAGATAGACATGGACGTCTGGACGGTACGATCGTAACAATCAGCTGTTTTATTTTATATAGACATTCGTGTGATGTGGTCAAAATCAAACGTGCTTTAAATATCACGTGGGTGCTTAAGTGTATTTGACATTTCCTTTGCATATTTTATCATGAAAGCACCATCAAAGAGCATTTGTGGCACATTAATTAGAAATTAAAACAGATATACTCATACTCACTTCATTTAGATTAAAACTGAAACTATAATTCTCAACTTGGCATATTAACCCTTCATTTACACACATGTAAAAGACTTATTTGTATATTAATTAATGTAATATTTGATTTAAAGTTTGTGGCTTAAGAGGCTTCTATTTTTGCGTGATTTTGTTTTGTTCTGTTTATTTCAATTGTCGTTATTATTTGTGTACATTTCTGTGGGCGTTACTGTTTGTTTTTCTTGTATTTTAGTAAAGTAAAGCAAGTAAATATTAAAATAGGGTGAACTCAAGTGATTGGTGGACGTTTACATTAGACTGAAGTCTAAATGAGTATTATGGGATTTTATTTCTCAGTAATTATGATGCAATGCGGCGGTTCAACCATGTGGGGGCAGCACAGAGCTTCACATTAACCTCACTGTTGTGTTTTGTGTCCGCAGAGAGTGAAGGGGAACATTGTGAGCTCTCGACAAATTGATGCTCAGCTGGAACAGAAATCCATCTCTTCCTGCCTGGAAGAGTTGAAACAGTTCCCCAGGAGGTACGTTAACACATGTACATATACTTCAAGCTATTCATATATGCGGTGTCTATATGTATACTGCAAGTATTTAACAGTGAGGTCATCCATGGAAACTGTAATGAGCTGGACTTTAAAGTGTTTTCCTGTTTGTTGTTAAGGAGTTTTTGTTTGTTTTTGTCTCTTAGAACCACAAAATGAACCTCAGGATAAAATCTATTTCTGAGGACACAAGTTCAGTTCATTCCACTTATTTTCAACTCTAGAAATCTTGAGAAAAGATCTTTGGAAGATGCTTAATGTGAAACATACAAGCAGTGGATTTACTGGATATTTTCTCACTGTGCTGAATACTTGATACGATAATGTTGGTTTGTTGTTCCCGACTGAAATATCTCCACAATTATTGGATGGATTGCAGTGAAAGTTGGTTCAGACATTCATTCAAACTCTCAGGACGAACTGTAATAACTCTGACCATCCTCTGACTTTTCATCTAGCGCCACCATCAGGTCAGAGCTGAAGGTGTCCGACTCTTTGTTTTATGAAAAACTACAGACATTCCCATCAGCCTCAGCTGTACTTTGTGTTGAATGCTAAGTAGCTAATGTTAGCATGCCAACACAGTAAACATCAGAGTGTTAGCATTGCCACTGTGAGCATATTAGCATGTTGACGTTAGCCTTTAGCTCAAAGCACTGCTTTCACAGAGCCGATGGCACAGCTGTGGTAATAATGAACCCACAGAGAATTGATTTTAGCCTCTTTTAGCTCATTGTTTTGGTTTTGCAGCACCGTCATTATTAGTCACAAGAACATAAAAAGTTAATTAGTAACAATCGATAAAAGTTTACTTTCTTACTTCATCGTCTTTAGAGGCCCTGTTTGCTTTTTGATTAATTTCTTATAAGTTCTTTTAGTGGTCAAAGGTCAAAGAAATTCATTTATTCAGTAATATCAGTAAAGAGGAAAGAGAAGTGTGAGAGGGAGACGCAACAAACCAAAACAAAACAAAACCAGGTTCAGCCACGCAACAGTGGTGCGATTTTCCTGTTGCGTAACACATTCCTTTGAGTTATGAGTAATAATGTTTTTAACTGAATCATGCAACCCTGCAGAAAAAGGCTTCTCCTCCGTCATTCATTATTCTTTATCTCTTAAACAAAGAAAGATTAGATTGTTTGTATTTCTTTTATCTCTGCAGCAGCAAACGTAGCAGGATAAAGGAAACCTGAACATTATGACTCTCTGCAGACATATTATAAGCAACAAAACACCAGAAACTGCAAAGTAAAATGTTTTTTTAATTATCTGAGCTCATTAAATACAAAGTAAAAGTGGGAAATATGGAGAAAAGTATTGATGACTTATTTACTGTTGTTACAGATGTTACTCTTTGTGTTTGGGCTTTGTGGATAAATTATGGACTTGAAGGATAAATGTCCCTCTTCGTCGTCTGACAGGCTGACATCTCTCCTCCTCCTCTTTCTTCCTCTGCAGATTTGAGACGGAGTTCAGACGTCACTGCAGCGCTCTCAGGCCGCAGCCTCTTTGGACCGAGTATCACATTACCTACATTAACAGCTTCACTGCTTTACAGTAAGTCACTGAAATTACCCATAAGGCACTGCAATATGCCAACTTGCCCTGCCCCCTAAAGATCCCATTAAAGATTTCCACCTAAATTGCACGCTGTTTACGAGAGTTTAGAAGTGATGCTCCTGCGTTGAGAGTTTTATCTACAAAATAAAGGTTGGGAGACGTAGTGGAGTGGAAGTAGAAAGAGGAAGAGTTTGTATCTTGATCAATAACCTCAGAGAGAGTTAGAAAGAGAGAGTCAGAAAGCCATGCAGAGCGTCTGCTTGTGTGATTCCTTTGCAAGCTATTTTTGAACTTGGCTGGGAGATTCCCACCATTTGTGCCTGATGCAAGTTTTTCCGAGAGCAACAGAGCTGCATTGTCCTACAAGCTCAGACTTGTGTAGGAGACTGCACAGCGGAGGCACATCAGAATCTGAATCAGAAACACATTTATTGACCTTTACATATACAAGGAATTTGTTTTGGTGCATGGGTGCATACAATTGCATAAATATATACAGAAATAAAAGAAATGAAACCACTAAGTTGAGTTTTTGCTGTAAAATAATAGGAAAAAGAAGAGCTGTGTAGAGAGAGTGCAGTATGAATACAAAATGAACCACCACCGCCACAAGGGGGGTGGGGCGCTCACGTGGTTTCGGGGAATTGGGGTTGCTTGGTGAGAAACGCTGCTGTGTGAGAAGTGGGGGAAAGAGAAAGTACTGAGCCAGCTAAACCTCTAAATCCCCCCCAGCTGCTTCTGTCAGTCACAACAAAAGTGGGTCGTTCGAGGACGTAGTGAGCGGAGTGTGTTCACGGCTGCAGGCGAAGCTGCAGATTTGATGTCTGCTGTCTTAGTTTTGCTGCTCTGAGGTTTTAGAAGCACACATTCGTCTGCAGTTGACTTCAGTTACAACCTCTTACACCTTACCAATGTGCAAAACCTCTAAAATGTTGTAATATTCAGTGAAGCTACACGTTTTTATATCAGATTTGATTATATTTCTTACCACGACTTAGGGTTTAAGATGATGTGACCATAAACTGCAGTGTCTCCAGTTCAGTTCAGTTGCATCCGTTATTTTCTGTCACCTCTCTCCACTGTTGCTGTCTAATAAAGTCATAAAAAATCCCTTTATTTAAAAAAAAGACTGGGTTTCATGTGTGGCCAGACCATAATAGTGTAAAAAAAGTAATGTTGTTATAGTGGTGAAAGTAATTAACATCCTTTACTTAAGTACAAGTACCAATACAACAATGTAAAAATACTCTATTACACATTTGACCTACTTTTAGCTCGTTTTAATTACTTTATATGTTATATTTGCTTGCATCTCGTGGTCATGTGACTAAAGTAGACACTTCTTCTTTGAAAGTCACCAGAACTATTTATTCTCTTTACTGAAATGCTCCAATATCACATTATAACATCATTCAGTGATGCTTTTCCATTTGGTGCTGTTGTCCCTCCTGCAGGCAGCACATGGAGGGCTACCGGGACTCCTGTCCCGATGAGGTGGAAGGGTTTAAAAAAGAGGTCAAGTGGCTGATTGTCAGGCTCACGCAGGACCTGGAGGACCAGTTCAAAGAGGATGTCAAGGTACAATTTGAGTACAGTGGATAAAAGTAGGTGAAAACCCACTTCTGGTTTCAATTAATGTCCTCACGCAGAGAGAAGCCATTTTTCTGTTATGGTTTCTAAAAGGGGAATTGAAAAAGGGGATGCTTCTTTCTTGAAACTAAAATTGAAATCAGTGCAGAGATGCTTGCGATCAGAAAAGAAGGAGTGCAGGGAAACAGGATGTAAGACTTATAATAACTTTTAGATTAGAACCATTTAGAAAATCATTCCATTAATGATCCTGATCTTGATCCTGAAACATTTGCTTAATGCCAGGGAAAGATTACGAAAGTACAGAACAGCCAACAGAGTGACTCGTCGAGGCCTAAATAATCAATGATTTGAAGAATTTAGTAATGATTTATTGTACGGCTGCAACTTACAATTCTTTTGATTTGATTTAATTGACGATATTATTTAATTATATTAGAATATACACTTATACTTTGTTTATACTTTATACTAAACCTAACCACACCGTGAACCCTGACATTGAGTTTTTGGGCCACTTGGGGGCAGCAGAAACAAGTAACTGACATATCGTCGCATTAAAGTTGACTCGTTAAGTAAACAGTCGCTTATTCACACATCCAGCACTTGTTAACTTGTTTTGTAGATAAAAGCATTGACAACCTGCCTCAAACCTCTCAAATGCAGAATAAAACAGTAAAAACATCCTTTTCAAGAATACCTGTGAGGTTTTTCCCACTTCGAACCTGCTTTCTGTGCCGTTTTCCAGCCGTATCTGAGGAGAATGATGACAAGGAAGTGGCTCACCAACGACGAAGACTTCAAGCAGCTCCAGAGTCGGACAGAGCTGCTTTCTCAGCACTGCGCTCTCATGAGGCCTCCACAGGTCCAGGTGAGGAGTCTGGGAAATACCAGCATTTATCAACCACAGGAAAGACCCCCCCCACACACCTCTTAATGATGACTGATTGCCTGCCCAAAGATTCCCAGCTAGGGGCCAAAGGTTTCCTGGCACTGGTCCGATCCTGATGAGACAAATCTCAAATACACGCTTAAACAAGAACTATCAGATACAATTATACTCTCACACTTGATTGTTATCGCTTGGGAGGTGAGGAGAGGAATCCTTATTTCCTTCCTTCCCCACTGGAAGTTCCAGTAAATCAATTTGGGCACCATTGTTTTCGGCCGGATGCCGCGACTGCAGCACTCAATGAAGCGAGAGGAGTCAACCCGGCTTGAATGAATAGCTGGAAGTAGAGGTGATCAAGTGACACACTTTTTTACTTTATGTTTGTTATTTTACATCACACCCTCTCTGTGTGTGTGTGTGTGTGTGTGTGTGTGTGTGTGTGTTTCCCGACAACAGGAGTTTGCGAGCCGGCTGCACTTCCACGTGGCGAGGGAGTACGTCGGCCAGCTCATGAAGAACAACTACTCGTGCAAGAACCGGAAACACGAGAAGGCAGCGAGGAAGATCTGCCAGCAGTGGAGTAAACTCCGAGATCAGTTTGACGACATGGTAACGAACCCAACAACACCAACAGCATCTCCTCTGCAGGTTCCTGAATATAAATAGATATAAACTGGTTTAATCGAAGAGCTGGAAAGCAACTAAGTACATTTACTCGAGTAATTTGAGCTCCACTGCATTCATTTTACACATATAGTTACAGATTCACAGATTTCACATATGAAAGGTTTTTGAGCATGTGGGCCCCTTGTATATTTGGGGCCCCTTTTCCCATTTCAGATGTCTTTGAGTTGTTAGCAGAAGGATTTCCCCTCTAAACGTCTCTTTTAGTCTTGAAAACAACAATTTAAACCTGTAACCTGGGGATAATAAGATACTGAAGTCAAACATTCTTTCTTTCCTACTTTGGAATAATTGGCTTAAAAATAAACATAAGCACCACGTAATCCTAATGTGTTAACCACTTGCATCTGAAAGGATTCAAACCGTATTAAAACTCATTCGTTTGTGTGTCTTGGTGTCTTTTTTCTGTCGCAGAGGTCGACTCACGAGTGGCTCCACCCCGTAGGAGACGACCTGAGCAACATCATCGCACAGACAAACAAGGCTGACGTCAAGAACCATCTGCAGCCTTTAGTGACGCATTACCCGGACTTCAGGTGAGCGTCTCTAACTCATTTAAAGCTTCATCGATCTATATGACGAGTTCAGAATTCACATAAATCCAAAGAAAAGCACATCAATCGTTCCACTGGCTGATATATTCCACCCTGATATGAATGATATTATCTCTCAGAGGTGACCAAAATATAAAGACGGCACCAAAATGTATTTATTGTCTTGAGGAAAAGTTGTATCTGCATCAAACTTTACGTAGAGCTCCAAAACACCTGAATACAACTTCTCACACTGAAAAATACAAAAGATTAACCATTTAATTATTGAGATATTCAACAAAACACAAGTTTCTTTCACTAGACGTGCAGTTTGCACAGTTCTCACGACCCCTGATTAATCACAGGGGTCACTATCCGATCGACGTCTGGCAGGTCAGAAGTTTTGGTCGGCAAATTAACTATTAACTGTGGCTGCAAATAAACTGTGGCTGCAAATAAACGGGGTAAAAAGTACAACATTTCCCTCTGAAATGAGTACAAGTACCTTAAAAATGTACGGTACTGAAGAACATGTAGTCAGTATTTAACAGATGGCATAAGATCATAAGGCATAAGGTTTTTTAACGTTCCTCCAGAAGCTTTAGAAGAGACGTCAGGTTCAAACAGCTTTTCATGCTAACGAGATTAATATCAGCTTTTCCTCTAACAGCAGAGGTTGTGTTCATCCAGCATGTCGTTTGTGTGCCAGTCCATGGTCATACAGGTTAAAGACAGGCAGGGGGGGATTCCCGTCCACTACTGCTTAGTTTCTGATAACCCAGGCTGGTTAGTGTAAGTGAAACATTCATGGAGGTTTCCAGAGCCCTGTGGCATGTCTGTGTGGTGAAAAGCAGCTGTTTTGTTGCTCTAAACACGTCAAAATCATCACACACACACACACACACACAAACACACACACACACACACACATAAACCATGACGAAAAAAAAGCCCAGGGTAAAGACACTTAACCAACATCCTGATCAGGTTCCCCTTTGTAACTGTGAAAGTGTGAGATGAAGGTGCTGCTGTTTAGATGGAGGAGAGCGGATTCATGTCCCACTGTTTGAACTGAAATACACTCAGCTGCTCTAGAAATGATGCAGCCAAGAGAACAAGGAAGTGATGATGAAGTAACAACAAGTAAAAGGTGAACAAAATGAAGCGGAAAGAATTTTTTAGTTACTGATTTACCCCCAAAAACAGAGGGCAGTGATTTGGCTGCTTTTGCTTCTGCAAAGTCACATTACACTTCCAGAGGAACAACCATGTTGTGTGGTCTCATACTGCAAATAACTGAACAGTTTACATAGAACACATTTTGTAGATTAACCAGAGTTAATGGCTGTCAGATGATTCCTGCCTCTGCTCTGAAATAATGTGCCACAAAATACTGAGAGGCATTTAATTAAACTGCAGACACGTGGGAGAACGAGGCAAACAAACAGGGAACATAAGTTCTGAGGAGAAAAAAATCCCAAACCTAAAATTATCTTGACTCTTAAATACAAGTTTCAGAAACTAAAACAAACATACTTAACTTATAGTACTATTATTACACATTTCTCAAGTCAACAACTACAGAAATGATCCCTGAAAGTATAGTCTTGATTTGTTGTGGAGGTTTCTCAGGGTCTGATGTCTGGAGACGACCACCTTTACTCCTGGTGGTAAAGTGTCGGTCATTGTATTAAAAACTAATGTGGACATCCTTGTGTTCACATTTATTAAACAAAATATTTTTAATATTTGTCAGTTTTTGACACTAAAAGAGTGTTTGTGTCTCCTTGTTGTAATGAAGAGGAAGTGCTTTAACATCTGCACACAATTTTGAAACGTTTTCTTTCCACAGTGACACAAGAACTGCGTTGGTGGAGCTGACATGCAACCCACGTGTGACCTTTTCTCAAAACAACCAAACTGAAGAGACGCAAACATCGGATCTGTGTGGAGCAATGAGGAGACTGTAATCTTCCTCACATCAATACACAGAACAAACATAAATGCATTATTTGCATCGTGTTTTCTACATTGCACTTGAAAGCTTCGTGCACACTCAAGTGATCACAGAAGAGGTTTGGGGTCAGAGGAGACTTTTCACCTCCAACAATATCACATGAATCAGGAACTAAAGAAATTATCCCTGGAAGTCTTGTGGGCAGAATAACTTGTTGATCAGAGGAGGAGTTTCTCTCTGAAGCTCAGGAGTTCACCAGGAGTAAAGGTGGTTGTCTCCAGACATCAGACCCTGAGAAACCTCCTCAACAAACCAAGAC
>JAVQJD010034684.1:0-13190 GCA_036023655.1 Nannoperca australis | reverse complement strand
CTATCTATCTATCTATCTATCTATCTATCTATCTATCTATCTATCTATCTATCTATCTATCTATCTATCTATCTATCTATCTATCTATCTATCTGTGTGGACATGTTGCCAGGTGTTGGGACCCCATTGGGTCACTGTTCTGTGACTCATTAATCATTGTTGACAGCAAGTACATTAATAAATAAAGAGATCATCCTTCATTTCTCTGTCCCACTGTAGCACCTTTATTTAGTGCACTTTGACCCATTTAAAGAGCTGAAAAGCACACACACGCACACACACACACACACACACTGTAATGAGATTATATCAAAAAGCAAAGCAGCCTACATTTTGAAGAATAATTAGTTTTATGTCTTTTGTATGTATTTTTTTCACACAATATTCACCATGCAGGTTGTTGTCTTCACACATAGTTCAGCTGAGGCATCTTACATTGTTATGTATCATTGCATCCTTAAGGAAAAGCATTTCCAGGCATGGGTCTACTTTGACTTCTTTAACAAGTTCAACATGTGTGTGGGCCTACATTAAGGTGAGATCTGTAGTCCAGTGGCTCAATGTTTAACTGAGAAATGCAACTTGGTATTTGAAATTTAGCCTGAAGGCAAACTCCCAGTATCACCAATATATGATAGCTTCCCCATTTACATGCAAATTTGCCTTCATGTCTTAAATCAGTGCAATCAGAGTACAACACATGACTTTTGGGAGATGGATTTCTAACAGGGGGGTTTGTGAGGTTTAGAACCACAAACAGAGGAAACCACCTGCTTACTGATGGGTTACAGCGTGGACGTGTCAGCTTGGCTTGATTCATTTGTGATTCAATGTAGTTGAAAGTAAAATATGTTAAAGCTAAAACGTTGATCCATATGACTTTGTGGATCTCATTTTTAACTTATTAGTGTGATTTTTGGATTATTTAAAGGGCCACATTACCTTTTTTGTCTTTGGAATTCTAATCTGTCTGACTATTTGCAGCAACATCCAATCTTAAAGCAAATTAAATGATTAAATATACCTACTCTAACATTACAATAAGGCAGAGTGCTGTCAGATTGGGTGATTCCATTGCCATTGATGCTATCCACATTCTTTAGGTTGGCTTATGCGATCAGTGCACTGTGAAGGGTTAAAATGGATTGCAAATTACATGACACAGCAGACTATAAAGAGATGGCAAAGTTAAATAATTTGCTCAAAGATTTTACAGCTCTGAAAAATGAGCAATACTTGTTGAGATACATTTTTAATAAATTCACCTTTGTTGTGGGCATGTGGTTCATTGTAAACTGTTATTCCAAAATGATCATTGTACCATTTAAATAAAATGAACAACCCTTTATAAAATACTGAGATTTGTAACTAATGATGGGTGTAAGCAGCTTAATATTTCCAAATGAATATAATTCATAATTATATTGATTCAAGATTTTTACAGCAACACAAGTGTGCAAATATTTTTGAAGATGGGGTCCCCAGTGAAAATGAACCTTCTAACCCTGACAGGATATATTACATCAACTATCCACTGATCTTCTGAAGCTACTTGTCATTCAGGTTCCCATCCAGGACAGACTCATGCCCGCTTGTCTTGTCCTCTACTTTCTTATCTGATTTGATGTTTTATTGATTCAATTTGCCTGTCTGAGCAAAAAAGTAATACAAAGCACACACGTGAAAAATAAAATAATAATAACAAGAGCCAGAATTCAGAAGCTGGAAATACCAACCGTTTATTTTCTACTTTTTGTGACTACAGAGATGTTGAAACATTTGAACACTGAAAAAAGCTGGATGACATCATCACTTGCTTCTCAATTTTCTTTCTTTTTTTTTTTTCATTTGCTTAGCAATCACAACAGATGATATTGCACGGCACTGAGAAAGCAGTAGCAAAGCCTGGGAAACAGCAATGACAAATCAAGTCATGTGACATGGAGTTATACATCTGAGAGTAACACAGACAGCATTGCCTCTCTGGCACACACAGGCACTCGCTCGCTCGCTCGCACGCACACACACACACACACACACACACACACGCACACACACACGCAATCTCTCTCACACACACACACACACACACACACACACTGAAAACTGTGAGTTGAGAAAGAGGCCAAAAGAAAGAGATCAAGTTTGACAAGAGCACAAGGCGGACGAGGGCAATGAGATTCCGTATAGAAATGCAAGTGCAAGATGAACTACAACTGTAATCTATTCCTAAATGTCTATGACAACAAATATGCTTGTTTATCAAAACCCTTCAAGCATCTTTGTATATGAATAGCTGGAGGACACCCCTCTGCGGGTGAGAAACTAATTCCCCAGCGTAAGAGATCCAGATGATTGTCTTAGGCGCCGCAGTATTGTTATGAGACTTGTAGCCAAGCTACCCATCACATGGGAACTCCTTGTGGACAAGATATACAACAGGAAATGGTGAAAAAATAGATTCACACTGCATCATTCATTCCCTGATTAACACAGGCCTTTATAACTGTTCTGTAAGCACTTGTACATGTGCTGTCTGCAGTACTAACAGTAAGGCCTCTGACAACCGGAGGAAGACACACACACAGACACACTAGCAGTACACACAGATTTGAATAATGGATGAACACAAAGTAAAGAAGTACACGCAAATGAGCACACACACACACACACACACACACACACACACACACACACACACAAACTGGTATATTACCTCAGCAGTACTTTCAGTTGCGCACACACTCGCACTCATCCACACAGAAAGATTTGAATGAGCAGTCCAGGTAATCGTCCCATACACACTCACACACTGATTCCTTGGTAAGGTTCTTTGCAGTTTTATTAGACTTTGCTCATAGTCATTACACGAGTACGTACCAAAAGAACAGATACTAGATGGAGCGAGGCGGCAGTGCCACGGGAATAAAAACAGACCCAGCTACGTGGCACAGCCCCTGGCAGACCGGCTGCCCAGCCTACACTCCACCTCACTCTGCGCATGAGACAGCAAAGTGAGCGGGACTTGCAGCCCTCGTTTCAAATGCTTCAGATTGTACATTGAACAGGAGATTCCCCACATGGTAGAGTAAGCTTGTCTACATAGCCCTACGCCTTCTACATTCTATACCCGTGCGAATGGCAAATCAAAACTCAACAAGTCTACCTCACAAATGCCAGTGCTTTTCAACATTATACACATTTTTTTTTTCTCCAATTTTTGGTTTGTTTTAAAAATCTTTGGATGTGCGGTAATACCCATAAAATAACAGTTCTTAAAAAGTCAAAAGAATAGAAAAAACACACACACACACGTACACACTGCTTTTCGCCAGCTGTTCAACAAAGTAGCTCCTGTATAACTTTGTCTGCGTTGGCAAAATCAACTGTCTGGGTTTCTGGCAGTGTTTAAAACACACATTGAAATGCCGGCTAGGATTTAGCTGAAGAAGAATACAAACTACTCTTTGTTATATCTAAGCGTGGGAAATAAGGCTGTAACATAAAACTGTCTTTTTTGTTTGTTTTTTTTTCCAAAAACCTACTATATACAAATCTAGAGTTTCTACAAATGCATAAATTAAAGCAGTGGTTAACCATTACAAAAATGCAATAAAATTAAAAACACAACACAGAAGTAGAGAAAAGGGAAAATATGAACACAATATCACAGCAGTTGGTTTTACCCTGTAAAAGCAATAGTCTACCATCATAATATTGGCATAACCCAATGTCTGATAAAAAATACGCTTCTCCCTCCATCCCTTAAGTTTCATACATCAACCCTGAAACTTGTCCTTTCATGACTTGAAACAGAGCACTTCTGCCAAAAAAATAAAATCAACAACTTCAAAATAGATAATCATACAGCTTTTTGAAGTAACAATAACAGTTACCACCCGAGTGGAATTCTGCCTTACTCACAGATAGACGTCTCAATGCAGAACTCAAAGGAATTATTACTATGAGGTATTCAGAGACATTGGTAAAGACATGCACGGCCAGAGTGCTGGACCTTCCTACACACAGACAAGGAAGGCTGGGGGGAAGGAGGGATGGAGGGGTAGAAGGGGGGGCAGGGGGAGAGGAGAAACAAAGACCTTTGGTTTAATCTGTAGAAGTGGACAACAGAAATTCCTTTGGTATGTTTTCATTGCATGGTTGCGCTGGCGAAAGCACCACGGTGTGATTTAAAAAAAAACCTTTTCCTTGTTTCTTCAGTAGTGGCCCTTCTACAGGCTGAGGTATTCACAGAGTCAAAGGTGAGAGGTCAACAGCGGTTTAACACTTTGGTTCAAGCAAGGCACTCGTCCTGGGAGTTTTAGAAAGATTGCAACACGTCTGCTTCTACTTTCAGGAACATGTCTGCCTATAGTTGAGTCAACAATTCTGCTCATGGCTATGTCAGCTTGTCTGCCTATTTTCATGTAAAGATGTCTGACCTATTCGGTGGATCAATATTATAAACCTATAGATACACACTAAGAGGTCGGGTCAAGTAGAACACACTCCGGCGGGGTACTCCATCAAATTCACGTAGATTATTTTGAAATGGATCATGAACCAAAGTAAAACTTGTATTTTTGATATTGCCACAATGTCAGCTTTTCCATGTGAATCTGTCTTTTCTGACAATAAAGTGGTAGAAATGAATACTTTGGTACTGCTAACAAGCACAGAGAAAGACTGATCGCATTGCTACTGCAGAGAGTGCGCCGTACCCCACAGGCACCTGCGTGGCCGCCTGTGTGTATCTATGGCTAGATCAGCATATCTGCCTATAGCTACATCAGCATGACTATCTATGGAGCTGTAATCAGAGCACAGATGAAGCAAGAGCACACATAGCAGGGGTGCATCGGTGGAGTGCAGGTGGGAGGGGGAGATAGGGGAGAAGAAGGGAAGAGAGAGAGAGAGAGAGAAAGAGGAGATGGGGGAGGGGGAGACATAAAACATATTTTAACACCACTCGTAGAGGCCGTGCAATGAGAAAAAATCTTTGGTTATCTTTGGTATCATCAAAGTGATAGAAATCACATGTGGAACTTGAGTGAGGTAGCATCTTTGGTTCACACTATAAAACATCAGCAGGTCTTGACACATTTTTGTTTCTTGTCGTCTTTTTGGTTTTTTTTTTCTTTCAGAGATGAAGAAGCAGATCTCTCCCGCCTCTCCTTCAGCGCTCGTTCTGATGAATGTAGAGCTGCTAACCCTGGCCATGAGGAGGATGACGGCGAGGGGCCAGCTCAATATATTTAATGATTCACTGCCCTGCGACCAGCCCTGTGTAGTGCTTTCCTCCTAGTGCTGAAATGCATAGCTTACCAGGAGAGCGGAGGTGGGAGGGTGGTGGGCTGGGGATTGGCAACAGGCAGGTCGGCGCTGCTTTTGTATTCAGGTGACAAGCTGACATTGCTGTGTAAGCGCCTGAAAGCGATTTGATCATTGATATCATCCCCTCCACAACATCTTCGATGAGGAGATAAAATCAAATACGCGTGAAGCACTCTGCGACAACGGAGAGGCGCTGAATGCTTATGATTAGAGTGGTGACACAGTTTGTCCTAAGAAAACATTTTCTTTAAACCCTCAGAGGCCGTCTGTCTCCCTCACAGTGTCAAGACCACACACAGAGCATCAGAGCCAGCATCTTCTGTTTTCACCATTGTAGAGAAAAGACACTACTGAATGTATCAGTCTTTGTTTACCCGCTGCTGAGATTTGAACACATCTCCTTGAGCTAAATCTGTAGGCATTAGCTAAACAGGCTCATATGGAAAGGATGTATCTGTAATGATTAATATTCACAATAAGCATATACAGGAACATTCACTAGACTGTGAAGATATGACAGGAAGTTTGATTCAAGAAGGCATCTATAAGGCAAATGTCAGTAGTACATTTTCAGGGTTGTGTCATATAATATTTCCGTTTGCAGGGACGTTTAAGTATGAATCAAAATGTTGTATGAACCATAATAAATAACATCCTCTTCTTCATGGCGACTAACTAACAGTCTATCTCACTAGGTAAGGGAGGAAATTAGATAAAAAATACTTGAGATTATCAACTACAAAATATACTCTTTGGTCAAATTACATCAAAGCAGGTTCTTAAGTGGTTTGTATTTCTAAGCTGCACGAGAGGCTTCAGGATGTAGAAGGCCTTGGTTTCTCTTGTTTAAATTATTCAACGCTTCAGCATGTTGGAAGAAAGCACTACAATGTGGGATGAGGTTAGGGTTTTTTTTTTTGGTTTGGTTTAGGGTTAGCAGTCTACGTATGGGCATTTTCCCTGTCTGTCTGGAATGCTTGATAGAAAGACAGACAGCTGGACAGACAAACAGATAGGCAGACAGTCCACCGCCACCGATCCAAACAAGGTTGCACAACAATCCAGTCGCTCCTGTAGGATTTCGTTTTGTCTTTAAAGTTGATTGGCCAATCCCACCGGAGCTCCACATTCTGGCTGTGTTTCGAGGGTGTGGACAGCTGCAGATCAGACTGCCAATAGGCTGATTAAACCTCCATTTAGGGGCCCATCATTAAAACCAACCAATCAGATTAAAGATAAGGATGGCTAATGATTGATACTTGGTGGGGTACGGGGGTGTAGTAAAGCTATAGACCAGTGACAGTGAGTGTGTGTGTGTGAAGGGGGGTAAAACTATAGTCTTTTTGCAGTATGTTACACATAAACGTGTTGCTGAAACAAACATTTCAAAGCAGGTCAAACAAGAAGTCTTTGGTTTGTTTTTTCATCTTTGGATACTATAAATATCAATATAGTACAGGTTTAAGGGCAAAACGTTGCTTCAAGGTCTTTTTAAGTTTCTCTTTGTATCTCTTAAGTTTTAAAGCTTTTCCACCGAGGTTGAGTCAGTCCATGAGTTGGTCAAATCAGTCCGTCTTCAGGCTTTGGTGCAGGCGTTGGGGCCAGAGTTGACTGAGTGACCGGAGCCGTCGTCCACCCACTTGTCTAGGCTCCGGCGGCGTGCATTCATAAAGAAGTTGCTGACCGTGGCCAGCTCGAGGCCCAGCTGCTGGGCAATGGTGATCTGCAGCTCTTTGGATGGACGCTTGTTCTCCTTGAAGATGGCGTGGAGCGTCCGCCGCTGCACATCTGTGAACACCAGCCGGGGCTTTTTGGTCATGTTGCCCCGCTCACTTCTGCCATGGTCCTGTTCCTTACGCTTACATGCTGTAAAGAATTCAGGGAAGACACAGAGAGAAAGAGAGTGTTGGTGAGAGACGGCAGAATATAATTAAAACAAGAACTGTGGCAGAAAACTGGTATATGCATCTTGTTGTCATCACACCTCGACCTCGGATAACAAAACTGAGTAAATCCATGGACTGACACTTAAAATATCTCAGTGGTTCTCCCTCATACCATCTTAACGTTTGGTAAGATGTTAAGATTTATGACTTTAAATATTGGTATTTAAAGTCAATACCAATATCTGATATTTTCCAATCCGTTTTGACCCAAACTAACTCTAATTTAGATTGTTTTGGTGCACAAATGCACGTCCAAAAACAGGTTAAGCTTTTCATATCATGCATATATTTTAAGATAATTGAGGGGGTTTCACTTCTGAGATGGGAACACTTCCATTTGTAGCTAATGACAATTTTAAAGTAATATTATGTAGAAACAAAGACCAAAAAATGGTAATTCCACAATCCTCCAAAAATAACAGTATGTCTGGTGCCAGTATTACTTTAAAATTGTTATTGTGTCAAATATACTACCATATACACGCTGGATTAAGCAGTCCACATGGAGTATAGGGTTCACAGTATGTGATGTTTTAGTGGTGGAAAGGGTACTGAAAGAAGTGTCAGAGACATATTTATCAGTGAGTCATAAATTACAAATGTTGACAAACGATTTTCCTCTCTTAAAAGCACCCCCATAATAAGAGTGGATCTGTATCTGTCAGATGTAACTTTGTACAGAATCAGAATCAGATTTATTGCCATGTATGTTTACACATAGAAGGAATTAGTTTCTTGGATCATGCAGCAGGCTGCAGGCTGGAAACAGTGGTACAAACGCATGGGCACTCTTTGATTTGGGCAAACCGCTGGGGTGCATGGGAAATAATAGCTGACAAAAGTTGAATTCCGCAATTTCTGGTGGAGAGCAGACAGGCGGGAGGCCTGCCAGCCGGGGAACAATGAGCTGTCCGCGGTGCTGAAAACAACGGTGCCCCGCAATATACTACAGCTCCGGAGAAATGAACTGCAGATCATCTAATATTAGAAAGACGAACTTGGGAATCCGTTTGACAGCAAATCAAACTTCCCTTCAGTTGATCCCGTTGCTGTTTCATTTGGTTTTTTTTTTCTCTCTTTCTCTTTGTAAGCCCAAATTGACGTTCACCAGTGAGCAGAGACCAGGAGGGGGCAGGCGTGGGCTGCTGGAGCGAGGCCCAATGTGGGTTCACTGGGGAAATAAGGGAACGGCATATTCTCACCACAGAGCAACTCTCAAACCAGTACTGATTCATTTTGCAGAATGCACCGGGTGAATAAAAACATTGCATTACCGAAAACCTCAAAACGCAGTAATGTACGAATGAAATTCTATTCAATAAATCAATGAAACCCATGCACAGAATATCGAACAAAATATGGACAACCATTTGCCAGAAGAATCACTCTAGGGCCTAGAGTCTAGGCGTATCTCTGCACCATACAATGGCTATCAATTCTATTTTAAATAAGTAATTTGTATGTAGTCAATAATCCGTTTAAAGTGGTTTATTACCTCACGTTACGTTGGAATTCGTATCATATTTGTGGTCAGTTTTGGTTGAACTGTGTCGCTGCCTTCCAGAATCAAGTGCAGTAAAGTAGCAGTAAACAGTAAGCTTCATTAGGGAGAGCTTAAACTAAACCTAATGATTAAATCAGGCTGGTTAACGCTGATTTTGTCGATCCCACCTTTGTTACCTCCTTTTAGCACTCCATCTCTCAGACGTGTGGTAAGGTACAGTGCGGCGAGCTATCCGCGTGACCATAAACTGGAGGATAAGTGTGAGTTTGAGCAGCCCGGTGTCTCCAGTGCTGGTAAATATTAACAGAGAGCCGGAGCTCCTCGTGTTAGTAGGCTGCTATAAATCAGCGGGACTGAAGGCCACTCAGACAGCAGGAGCCACCACAGGGCGGCTCGGCCCAGGCGCACCGAGGCCCCGGGCCGGAGAGGCAGCTTTCCCAGGACCGAGGGACATAACAACGGCCTCGTTATCACGCTAATCACACACACACACACACACACACACACACACACACACACACACACACACACACACACACACACACACACACACACACACACTGCTCCCGGCTAATCATTACAAACACATAGATAACTCCACACACTTAAACGGACTGCACACACTGGGCCTATACTGACACTGCGTTTCATAACCTCACAGAGAACAACAAACAGACCTCTGTGCTGCAAATGCTGCAAACATTCAACTGGGAAAGCGACCTCCTAACTATTCTAGCGAGAACGTGTGTGATAATGCACTGTAAGGGGGAAATATCCACTTACAGTACCCCCCCCCCATTTTTTTTTTAAATAAATAAAAAACACGAGAAAAACCCACCAACATTGAACACTGTCTCTGCAATCACAACTGATTGGCTGAACCTAAACTGAGCACTCGTTTCTGAATTCATTAAGTATGTCCTGTGCAAAAATCACATCTGCCTACTTCCAACCCGATTTGATTCTGCTCTGCTCTATTCTTTTATATTCAAGCAAATTCAGACGGGAATACGTGGGAAAATGAGAAAAGGCCCGAGATTACTTTCAGAAGCCCGAAATCAATAAGTATATCACATCTACTTCAGCCCACGATCACATATCTAGTTCACCTAGGAACGAACGGATCAATAAAATGGCGCTCGGCCTATATTCTCTCCAAATTATTTTAGTTTTTAACTGTAACATTTTATCCTCTCCTAACCACCCTTTTTTGTGTGGCGTTTTCCAACAAAAGGTCATAGTTTTATTTTTGAGGTTTTTGCTCAAGAGAAGCTTTGGAATTTTCATGTATTTTTATAGATTTTTTTATTTTTTATTCTTATAAAATGTTGAGATAAAATGAGATAGGACACCCTCAAGAAATAGGAAGATTTATTTTCCCAGTATAGCCAGCACGAATTGACCTTCCTTTAAAACAATTCAAACCATCATCAATACTAAACTACAGGCCATTGATCCGAATTTCGTTGGCTGATCACACAGCTGATCAAATGATGATCGAATACCAAACCAGCCTTGTTGGTTGAAGTTGAATTACATTTTTAAACAACTAATTTGCAGAAGTCAGTGAAAAATCTCACCTTTAACCCCCTCCCCCCCTTGCGCGCGCACACGCACACACACACACACACACAGCAGCAGCAGCAGCAGATGGGAAAACTGAAAAAGAATCTATTGCGATTACACCGAGCGTGCACGTAAACACACACACACACACACGCAAAATGCAAGCACTTTCCACTAAGCAGCCGCAGCCTCAATTTTCTAAAAGCCAAAAAGCTTAATTTGTAGGTCATTGATTAGGCCTATAAACGTTTAAAACAATCCATTGGGTGTCTGTGAACGCGCACGTGCGATTTGGGCCTCATTGCGCGCCCTAATTGACTCGTAAGTACCTCGGGGACAAATTAATACAGAGGTCTATCAGTTAATTAGAGAAACCTCAGTCAAGTCAGGCGACCCAAACATAAACACATGCTCTCGACTCTGTCCTGAAACGAAGGCCTATAGTTTTACCAAAGTGAGAGACAAAGCCCACTTCGCCGACTAAATAATGCACGACTTCAGCTTTACTTGACACTCGAATTCAGTTGATCTCGGACCCCCCTGCCCCCCAAGAACACGTGCACACGTACACTTTTCACTCCCTCTCTGTTTACACCAAGGGCAACACCAAAAAGCCCGATCGGTTGCATCTACACCAAAATAAACACATTCCTAACGATTTCTGGGCGAAGGATCAGCTTACGCACACAGTCCAGCGGTCGATATTTTGAGGTAAAATGACATGAGCACTTGTTTCACACAAGCCCAAAATCAGTGTAGATACAGAAAAGGGATGCGTATCGATATCCGGCCGGCTCGTGTGGTGCGCGAGCATCGGCTTGGTGAAGCGCTGTTCAACTTGAGCGACTCCACGTATCGTTTGCAGCACTGTAAACATTTGGATTTTATCATCCGGGACACCTCTCCTCCAGGCATAAATCTCTCATTAGGAGGTCATATCTAGAAGAAACCATGGTGGTCAGTTCATCAAACCCTAAGGCAGGTGTAATTTCTGGAGACGTGATGTTTTGGTGTTATTTTGATTAAAGACTCAACCCAGAGGGGACATTTGTCCTGAATGCTACCCTGGTGTGATTTTACACTGTGATTACATTAAAATGTTATTTAATTTTTTCTCTCTCTCTGTTATAATAAAAACTACAAAATCAGTTTTGGCTCCCAGCCCACTTGACCCATTGCTCAGTAAGGTGGCATTCAGGGCTAATTGTCCCGTCTGAGCGTTTGTTTTTCTCAGCATCACATTCAGAGGATGAAAGCAACAACAAAAAAAAGAGGGGGCTTTACCGAGGCTTCGCTCACCTGCGAGCCTGAGCGCACTCATGCGTTGGAACTCAGGCTCCTGCAGCCACTTCCACATGCGGCGGAAGGTCTCTCTACCGGACTTGAGCTTGGACCAGGGTTTGGGGTTTCTCAGCAGGTCGGACAGGGTCCCCTGGGACCTGCACAGGACCCGCTGGGCAAAGATGGCCTGAGGGATGCTGTAGCGCTTCAGCTCCGTGGTGATCCTCTGCGCCACCTCTTTGGTATTCACCTCCTCCATCTGGCCCCCAGAAACACCACCACCCACTCCACCGCCGCCCCCTTGCTGCCCGGGGCCGGAGGCCTGCTCCCGGCTGTTCCCCAGCCCCTGGCCGTGCCCCTGCGCGCCAAGGTGGGCGTGCGGGTGGTGGTGGAGGCCGTTGATTTGTACCATGCCCGCCGAGGAGCTCATGTGCTGCTCCGTGTGTCTGCCGAGCATGGCCGGGTGGTGAGCCTCAAACCCGCTGGGGGTGAGCATCTTCTCACCAGGCATGGCGGCACCGGGATGAGCGTAGGGAGGGATGCCGGCCTGGGTCGTGTGTATGCTGGCCAGACCGGAACCAGACAACGGGGAGAGGCTCTGGCCCATGCAGGGATCCTTGTGATGATATGCGGGATACAGACTGTTCATAGGCGCCAGACTCCGGTCCTCTCGCATCAGCGTGAAGCTGCCGGTGACATTTCCGGGGATCCTCTGGTGGGGATGAGGGTGAGGATGATGGGGATGGTGGTGGTGGTGGTGGTGGTGATGATGGGGAGGAAACTTGTCGGACACGGTGGAGATGGGGGGTAAGGGCTGCAGGGGGGTTAGGGTGGTGTAAGTGCTGCTCGCACTCATGCCAGGGGGGGCTTCACACATGCTGATGGCCGGATGCAGGTGTCCGGGGTGGCCGGGGTGATAGTCTCCGCTGTCTAGCAGGGTCGCCATGCCCATAGCGCGGTGGCTCAAACCCCTGGGGCTGGGACGGGAATGTGGACTGTGGCCACTCAGCAGCTCTCCGTGACCGGCCACCGACTCATGGCTCACTCCGTGCATGTCGCCAATATTCTCCATCGACAGCTGTGCGTTCATGATCCGGGCAGCGCTGTGGACAAACCATCTATCTGACCTACCGCAGTTAGCTGATGCCCAGAAGTCTTCACGTCCAGTAAAGTTCAATTTTCTTGTGTTGCTTTTTTTTTTCTCCTTCTCGCAGCAGCCTCCTCTGCTATTGCCTCCGTTCTCTCCTGATATTCACCTATTAGATTTGTCTCCTACCTCTGACGCTGTCTCGCAGAATGGAAACTCCTTTTCCGAATCCTTTTATTTTCTTGATATTTTTGTAGTTTTTTTGTTTGTTTTTGTTTGTTTTTTGTAATTTTCTGATTTCTCTTTATGATTCAAGCCCCCCCACCGCCAACCAGCTGTCCTTGCGCTCCGGTCGGGTGCCGCGCCATCTCTCTAGTTGTGTGTCTCCCAGCCCCTCTTCCACCGCAGCGCGGATCGCTGTTTGCACATGCGCAGTGTGAACCCCCATCTCCTCCCATACTCTCTCTCTCTT
>JAVQJD010034680.1:0-10399 GCA_036023655.1 Nannoperca australis | reverse complement strand
GAGGAACTGGAATTTCCGGGTTTAACTATTAAGTCAAGATTTTGTCCCTCTAATCCTGACATTATTTTTACACCCATCATCATGGTACATGTTGTGGGAAGTTACGCTGTCACAGTGGCACATGTGGTCTGTGCTATTATGTAGCTCACTGTGTGTATGGGGCTAAACTGCTGATTATTTTCTGCATTTCAGCTGCACCCACAAAACGTTCAGCATTCACAACTGTTTTGCCTGAGAAATAACTAAAACGATGAATACATTATTAAAATAGTAGCTGATTCTCTTCTCTGTCGATCGATTTATCTAAAACTGTGTAAAATATTGAATATATTGTTATACTAATAGTGCTTATGTGCTGCACACAAGTATAGTAAAAATATTTGCTGATGCATTAATGGTGTCATTACCATAGTAACATCGATAGCACACTCATGTTTAGATACAGCATCTTGGTAACCACGGCGAGATGTTAGTCATTTTTTCTTACTATTATGTTAGGAAATGAGGAAAAACACCACCTGATTATAACTTTAAACAGCATCAGACTATTAATGAGAATTGAGTTTTGATGACCAAGCTCTCTCTCTTTCTGTGTGTGTGTGTGTGTGTGTGTGTGTGCGTGCGTGTGCGTTCTTGAGTAGAAGTTCATTGAGTTTGAGGACACGCATGAACAGGACAAGAAGGACCTGCAGAACCATGTGGACAGAATGGAGTCCCACTCCCGGCAACTGGAACTCAAGATCAAGAACTATGCAGACCAGAGTAAGCACACACACACACACACACACACACACACACACACACACACACACACACACACACTCTTACATTCACATGCACTCATGTACGCAAAATGTGATCATTTTAGTACACCATGTAATTCTTCTAACAGTCACTGTTCTGTATTATGTTATGGAGAAACATCCATTCATTGATTTTGAAATTAAATGATGTCTCAGCATGATTTTTTGAATTTATCTGTCTGTTCTCATGTTCCAGGCTATTCAGTTTCCCCTTCTGCTTTTGCCAGTTTGTACTCTCTTCATATAATCTTCCTCACTTGTTTGATGTCTCTCTCATGACTTGTTATGCATACACTTTCTCTCTTTGCACACACACACATTTACACAACCATACACACTCACACTGCCGTTCTCCCTCTTCGCGGGGTAACAGTAATGGGATTATAGGATTTCTGTTATTCCCATCCTCCTAATGCGGCAGTGCATTACCGCCCATTTTTTTTGCGTGGATTAAGGAATAGAGGGAAAGCGATTGGCTCTTACGGTCTGTCTTGGTGGATTCACACAATGACTGCTCCAGTATCTCGTGGGAAAGCAACACGGCTGGTTAAAGTGAAACACTCATTCACACAAAGTCTCACTTTCAGCAGAAGCATTGACAAGGCAAGCATGATAAGCTCAGTGTTTGGTGCATCCTGGAAAAATACATGTGAATCATTTTTTTAAATTGTCGTCCATTATTAGTCATAATGAACTATTTCCCTTCTTTGGGAAAATGAAGATCCTTGAATGTACACGCTTCTTGTAACTAGTCAGTGGATTCAATAAGCCCAGTGAACAGCAAATCATTCATTAATACTGCCTGTTGCAGCACCTGAATGGATTGAGGCATCTAGGACAGAGTCCACAGCTACTGTAGAGTTAAAAAGGCCACAGCCAGTAGGAATAGCTCAGATTTTTTAAAAGCCATTATTTTCCCTTTCCTGGCACTGAACTGACCCATAATTTATGAGTATTGTTCTACGTATGTAGTTGTATTTGTCACTGTTCTGCGCTTTCTTTAGGGACATCAGACTGAGATTTCTAATCTCAGTGAGGCCTAAACCTGGTTAAATAAAGTTCCATATTATTGGATGATATTTGTACAGAGGCCTCGGCACTTTCTACTGCATCGGTCAAGCAAAAGGCATCCAACAATCTGATGATGAAGTTTTATACATGGACACATGTCTCACCCTCTAGGCTTCCCAGCGGATTTATGACAATATATTAAATGGATCTTAATGAGTGATTACACAGCTGCCACAGAGATTAGAGAAATGACACTGATGGCATGTCTGTGGTGTTGTTTTGTGTTGCATATCATGTTAGAGTGAGACTTACAGAAAGAAAGGTATTGTTTTGTTAGTACTCGAGTCATTTTAAGGTAAATCAATTATGAATTCAATCAATATCATTGCCTCAGCTTCTCCACACAGTGATTTGTCGAATGTAAAGTGCGCATCACTAATCCAAACATAGAGGATAACTTCAGCTGTCTCCCCTGTGCGTAGCCTTTCCCACTTCACTTTGTTACATGTCTCCATGAATTAAAGACTCATGATAGGAGAATCAAATCCCCCCCGTGCGCACAAAAATGCAAGACATCATCACACAACATGCAGAGGCTTTAGCTGCTGTAATTGATAGCATCCAGGCTTTACACTGTGTATCTGCCTGTCGCTGTAACTCTCTGTGTGGCTTAAGGTAGAGCTGATTTGCTATTAAGGGATTAGGTGTTTTTGTCACTTCATAAGTCAGCCCAACATTGAAATCCATTTGAGTGAGATTACCCCCACCCCGTGTCCCAGTTACTGCCTGCTGGAGCAAAATTATTGTTCATGTTGGATATGCACACGCCTTCATGTACAGGGTTGTATTACAGTGACGGACAATAAAGGTCTAAAAGTTTTAAATGAGTAGTTTTGGCATTTCTCATGTGTGTGTGGTAAATGTGAAGCTGCCGCCAGCAGCTAGTTAGCTTTGCGTAACATAAAGATTGGAAACAGGGAAACCACAATAACTCCTGTAAAACAAACTGTATTTTTTTTACACTCTGTACAAACAAGATATAATATGTTACTTACTGAGCTTTTTGCAGACTTTATGCTAAGCTAAGCTAAGCTAACCAGCTCCTGGCAGTAGCTTCATATTTAGCATACAAACATGAGAATGATGTCAATCAAACTCTGGACAAGAAAGCGAATAAGCACATTTGACAAAATATTAAACTGCTCCTTAAATTAACATCTCAAATGCCTAAATGTAATATACACTGATAGCCTTGATATGTAGGTATTGTTTTATTGGTATGGATTTGGTGGTCCAGATATTGCTTGCAAGAATTTGAATTTGTCATGCCAAAGACACAGGATGATTGTTATCTTGCGCCTTGTAAGTTGACTACCTTAAACTGAGCATGTATTGTCTTTTGTTTCAGTCGGCAGGTTAGAAGAACGTGAATTGGAGCTCAAGAAGGAATACAACTCCCTCCATCAGCGACACACAGAAGTGAGGGGGAGGGGAAGGAAGGAAAGAAGGCAATGTTGTTGAGTTGTAATCATAAACAAGATTCATGACTTGTTTCCTCTGCATCTTTTGTTTGTCTTCTGCAGATGATCCATAATTACATGGAGCACGTAGAGAGGATCAAATTGCAGCAGATTAGTGAGACTTCAGAGTCGAGCACGGCCGGCCGACTCAGGTAAGACCTCAATAGATAAGTTTGATCGTGTGAGGATTTTCCTGCTTTGCTTTGACCATATCCATTAAATTTGGGTTTAATTACATTGAACTACAGACTTTGGCTAATGTGAGGAGTCCGTATTTGTTTAGTTGTCAGACACTTTTGTAGTAGTAAGTGCCAAGATGAACATATAGGCAATTTTGAATTTCCCACTCGTAACTATGATTTAAATGTTGACATGAATGCTATTTACAAGTCGGAAACTCATAATTACGTTAACTCCCATATGCCATGAACGCGGCATAAGAAACATATAAGTTGCATCAAAAGGGCAGTTTTGCCACGAGATTTATATAGAACACAATATTCAGAATGAATGTAGTTCAGGTTTTTGTTATTTGCAGTGCGTCTTCAACAAAACACTTTTTTGTGTCCCTCCAGGAGAGAGAGACCTCTTTCTTTGGGGATCTTCCCGTCATCTGGTGGCGTGTCTCTGCTGACCCCAGACCCCCAGGCCAGGCCAGAGACACTGGGCCCTGAGGGCTGGAGGTTCACTGACCAAACACAGCCACGTTCCAACACTAGTCTCAAGGTAATCTAAAACAAATAATGATTTATTCCAGGGTTATATTTCTTCTGAATCAAGATGATCTAAAATGATTAAAGAATATTGTGTGGTCTAATCCCATCATTATCCAGTCCACTATTCTTGCAATTTATTTGATACCTAAATATTGTCTGCTACCTGAACACTCGCACCGTTTTAGCTGTTTGATCAAAATGAGTGTCAACAGTATAAAGACATAAAAAAATGCCTAAAACATAGAGAATGATGTGATCGCTTTAATCCCATTTCCAGCCTTCCTGCCAGTGCTAGAAGATAGAGGAGATTTGGCTTTGGATCCATTTAAAAATAGAGACCCTTTGATAAGGCTCGGGGGTGTAGACAAATCTTAGTAGGCGTCTGACAAGGCCATCTCTGTTTTCAGACATCCGCCTCTTTAGCCACTGATGAATATGCAAACATGTCTGTGCCCCTGGTGCAGTAGTCAAAGGAGATCATTAAACGTATCACATGAATATTCATAATAGCAGCAATTTTCTATTCGATGCAAATTATGATATTGATCTTTATCATATGATGTGTTTTTCAAGGATTTCAAATCATGTCAAACTGCTTAAACTACTACTGGCAACACGACATTCTTCTAACAGAGACATTATAACGGTTACGCTTTTTTAATCCATGAAACCGTGGTACTGGTGCTCTTCATAATGTTTTTGGTGTGTGGGTTATCTGTGGCAGTTAGGACCTGGAGGGTGACAATGTTAATTCATCCCACTGCTGCGTTTCTGTTAAAAGTGGGACATCAGCTCTGTGGCGCGATGCATGATTGGTGTGATGCCGCTGTATGGCTCACAGCCCGTCACTAAGGGAGAAAAAGGCTAGCTGGAATGTGATTGGTCCTTATGTAATCAGTGCCACAGGACGGTTATTGTTGAGCCATGGCCTTTTTGAACACGAGCGGCTTTGATATGCAGACAGGCTCTTCAAGTCAAACAGAGGCATCATATTTATTTATGGGGGTGGGTGGTATTTCAAGTGAAAAGGAACGATAACGTTAATAACGCGCATATGCCCGCATGCCTGCCATGCCATGATCTAATCTCCATCCACAATATAGTCATATAAACAAAACCATCCCACTGGCAGGATTACATTTTCTAGATCAGTGTTTTTTTGTTTCATTCAAAGGGGACCTTTACAAAGCAATGCCGTTTAAAGAGGAACTTCACAGATTTTACACACCAAACTCTGTTTACAGGTCAGGGGTGCACAACTTTGGCGCCTCTGGTGAGCTGTGCAAAATCTGATAAACATCTGTTGGGGCTGAAGACTATTTTGTAAATAAATAAAATTTGGGGGGTGTGGAGTTAGTCCTCAGCTCTGCTTTAAGCTGGTGGCTCGAGGCGACATTAGCCGCATAACATACACCCAAATCTCCAGGGCGAACTGTCGACAGTCCAGTTGCCTTGTGGGTAATGTAGGCGTGGAATAAAAGATGATTTCTGTTTGGGCTGCATGGAGTCTGACAAATTTATGTTAGTACATTGCTAGATGAGTGGAGTTTTCTTTAAACAAGTAGATACATAATTGGTACAATACAATAGGTTAAAGAAAGTATATGATTTTGTAAGCTTTTTAGGTTCTAGTGAAAAGTTGAAACACTATAAATAATTGTTATTTTCATAACTGATTTATACTTTTACTTATGCAAAAGTGCAAATACTGAAAATTTGGCTGCATGTTTAAAATGCTAAGATTTGAAGCAGTTTGGTTAGGGTAACAACTTCTGAAGTACTGTCAGAAAATAGTGAAAAATACCCATCACAATGTCTTACAGCCCAAAATGACATCATCAGATGTCTTGTTTTCTTTCTTCTTATCTATCATACGACAAAGAAAGGCAGCACCTCTCCACAACTGAAAGGCTTACATTGGATTTTGTTTTTTCTTTCTGCTTAAAAAATTACTCAAACTATTAACTGATTATCAAAATAATCGCAGATTATTAAATAACTTATTGTTTCAATAATTCTTATTGTATACAATAATTAATACAATTGTTAGCATTAGTCACTATTTTAAAAGTTCTTTCATAGGTACATTATATACAGAAAACAAAATGAATTAACTTGATTAATAATGATTATATATTATTGCTTGTAGTCTAGACTAGACAGTCTGTAGACTCACATGTATGCACACACACTACACACACAGGCTTACCTGCATCTCTACACTTTTTCACATACAATAGAACTTTTCCATTCACTTCACAGACATGCACACGTGTATGCATTTCTGCTGAACTGCTTCTGCACATGTGAGCTTCATTCTTACTCTTCCCCCCCCCAAGCAGTTGGACTTTGTCGAACCCCCCAAGGAAAGGGAGGGTAAGAGTGCGCAGGACTCTTCTTGGGGGAATTCACTGGCAGATGACTGCAAGGTAGTTGGATGAGTGGCGGCTGGTGGAAGTTCCAGCAGCAGCAGCACGCCTGCATTGGCTGTGAATAGGACAGTGTTTGTGTTTTGCGTGTGTGTGTGTGTGGGCTTCAGTGGCCTCCTTCACTATGCTGTTTCATCTTTTCAAAAGCGTCGCCCCTCACTTTGTGCATTTATAGACCCTCACTTCACAGACCACCTGTGCTAGATCGAGCTACATGCAACCATGTTCTGTGTGAAGGCTACATTGGGGTCTTTAAAAAATAAAAAGTGTGCTCACACAATAATCAGCTGTGTCACGAGTGGAATTGGTAAATTATTGATCATTTAAAATCAATAACAGCGTGGTTGCATCTGGCCTCTAATTTGTTATTCTTTTCAGTTAAAATGCATGCAGTAATATCTCACATACCTCTATTTTTGCTTCATTCATGCATACGACAACATAACAGTAGCATTTCTGATCACTCATTGTACTATAACATCATACAGTCTTTTAATGCTGTAGTTGTGTCATATTAGATCTGATGTTGTCCAGTAGTATCATACTTTCAGTCTCTGTTGAGTTTCTTCTAAACTGTTTTGAGTTTTAGAATCCTGTGTGGGTTTGTGTTGTGTTGTGTACTAGCGGTAGAGTAGCAGCTCCCATTGCGGCCATGTTTAATTTCTGCTGATGTTGCTTGTGTGTGTTTTCTTTGTGCATCTGATTGGAAAGCTATACTCAGTCTATCCACAACTTTGTTCAGTGTTTCAAGGTTCTTTCTTTTTTGGTGTTAATTCATAGTATTTCTTTTAGATTCCTTGATATTTTCATGAGTTCCAATTTCACAAAAATCTTAAGCTTAGCTTAAGTTTTCAATTTGTTGTGTTTCAAAGCTTTAGAGGTAGATTTTCACTTATAATGTCTGTGCTCTTGATCGACACAATGTAAGAGCTGAGAGAAATTGGACTCTTGTGTGTCCTCTGTTATACTGCATGTGTAGTGTATGTAGTGACCTTTCTAGCTTATAATTAGCCCTTTCAACCTGTCCAACCATGTTAACCATAGATCATAAACTGTGTTGTTATGTTGTTGTGTTCTTTGTGGTCCAGTTGTGCTTTGTATGTTTTCTTTTTTTTTTTCATTTTGGCTCTGGTCCATTTATGGTCTACCTGTCATTTTGACCCTTGACTATGAATGGCTGTCTGTAAATATTGCTGTAAGTAAGCTCCGTTTCATTACAGGATGAGTTGTCTGACTTCACCGGCTCCAAGTCAGCCACACCAATGTCCACCACAGCCTCGGACATGGAGAGAGAAGATGGGAACAGTAAGAGCACGGAGGTGCAGGCTGCACCGGGGACCAGATCCATATCAGTTGGTAGGGTCAAACGCCATGAAACTGCAGTGGTTACTGGAATCCCATTTATTAGTCATCCATTAGCCTTGGTCGCTGTCATGCATATTTATTTTTGTTATATACAGGGTTTGGCATACAGTGTTTATGCTGTTGATGTATCATAGAAGAAACCTTTTCTTTGTCTATCTAATCTGAAAACAGTCCTAGTCTGATGCAAAACGTTGTATATTTTTCCTCACACACAGTACCTTTCCTTCTCTTTGGTATTTTGGCATGTGTTGCGCAGGTTTGCCTGAAAATGAGGACAACTCAGATGTGCAGGACATCATTGAGTCCACCCCTGAGCTTGATATGGATCTCACTGGATACAAGCCCTGCAGGTAGTGCAAAGAACATACTGTCAGGCCAGTTTTAAACAAAGTTTCACCAGGTAACATTACATCACCTCCGGTTGTCATTGCTCTTCTAGTACCCCTACTAAAGGCATTGAGAACATGGCTTTTGACCGCAATACAGACTCTCTGTTTGAAGAGCTCTCGTCTGCAGGCACTGGGCTCATAGGGGATGTGGATGAAGGGGCCGACCTGCTGGGTGAGTAAAAACGTTTTCTTCACTGGAACAATACAGCACTCGAATGGAATAATGTAGCAGCAATCCTGTCTGATCCTCTGAATACATTTCATCTGCCTTGTGTTGGAACAGTCTGTATAAAATGTTTTGATTGAATTATGAATTGTCTCAATGATTGTTCAAGTGAGAAAAATCCTTCCCTGATACTCGAGGGTTTACAATGTGTAATTTGCATTGTTTTGCTTGTTGTGCGAAGATGAAGCATATATAGGGTTTTTGTCACAATTATACCATGGCCATGGGAAATACTTGTTTGTAATTGGCTGGTAGGTGGGTGTCTATTAAAATTAAAATTTTTATTGAAGCATATTAAGGACTTAGGCCGTCTATTCTAAAAACACAAACAAACTATTAAGCAATAAAACAAACAAAAAACAAATGCAGAATGCAACGTCTGGCAACAAACACAACCACCAACAATATTCACTTCCCTCACCTGTAGAAGCCGCTGTTATTGTTGGGTTCCCTCAGGATTTCCTCCTAGTGGAAATCATCACTACTTTATCAATAAAAGAGGTAACGTGTGGTTGGTCAGTTTCAATGTCATTCCAGAATAAATCTTCTTTCAACTTGGGGTCAAGGGACCACAAATCACAGAGCTTTAGAAACATTTGGATTTTATGAGAAGAAAAAAAGGTAATACTTTTTACAGTTAGATTTAGATTATGTCTTTATTGGTTTCTTGCAAATTAAACTCTAGGTAACCCTGGCAATGGTACTTAAAATTTAAATAGATTTATGCAACCTATGTTTTTTTTTATTATTTAAATGGATAATGGTATAATGATATTTTAGTAATTTTGAGGTGTCCTGATATAGAAAATAATAGACTCTTTAGAGCAGACATAAAAAAGATTATGTGACATCAAACACTTTCTCGAAATGTAAATGTAGTTTACCTTGTTCTATCAGTGAAATGTTCTACATATAAATGAACTGCATAATAACTGAATATTTCATATACCTGTACTGCCCACAAAGTTGTTTCACTGCTATGTTTGATTAGCAGCTGTTGTTCCACTACTGATAAAACTAGTATTAAATTCATTGTAACTGTTTGCTGCACCACTTGCTTTGGTCCAGCTGTTATACGCTGTGTTAGCCATCTACCCCTACCCATGTTAACATCACCTCTCTCTCTCCCGTATCTCATCCTCTGGCTTTTGTCCATAATCCCAGTGGAGTACTCTGGTGTGTATAACCTCAAACCTTTCCTTAGCTAAGCCTTCTTCTGTAATGTCCCCTTGACCTCTTCTCATTAGCCACTTTCTGCCATATCCGCCATCGGTGCAGCTAACAGCTTGTTCTTCATCATGTTTGATAACAGTTGACTTTTGACTACTTGTGACAAAGTTTGGTGCATGAATGATGGAGTTTAATGCTTCCTTTGTTCGCCTAACTGTTCTTTTTACAGCTTAAATGACTCATTTTTTCGCCCTAGTGTTATCCTGTCTTTCTTCTTTGTACTTCTGCAATTGTCATATCTAAACTAGCTTTGGAGACCCAACAGCATCTTTGGCTTGTGGAGTCAACAGCTACACGTTTAGCTCTGGCTCCATCATCATTTTGGTCATTCCATTGTCTCAAACTATATCCGCATTTCTTTCTCTCTCTCTCTCTCTCTCTCTCTCTCTCTCTCTTTCTTGCTCTTTCCGCCTGACTTGGATTGCATGGTTTTCTCAGACCTTAGTTTGATTGGTAAGACCCCACCCACTCTATCCATTCTTCTGCTGTCAGTCATGTGACATGTGCTGTGGGTTTTGTGTGTTGTGCTAGTTTCCCGTACCGTGAAACCTACAGTAACAAATATCTACTGTAATTTCCGGACTATAAGCCGCTACTTTTTTCACGCCGTCATGCCGCCAATACATTTAGGCTCGTCACACCAGACCAATTAAATTACCGAACAGGTCACAGTGGACCAATGAAACCGTTCGAATCACAGTAAATCAAAT
>JAVQJD010034669.1:0-31843 GCA_036023655.1 Nannoperca australis | reverse complement strand
TAAGTGTGAGGTACTAAAAATGGCTGTGAGGGGGGGGGGGGGGGGGGGGAGAAAACGAGTGTGGTCGATTAAAGGCAAGCAGGGAATTGTGAAAGACTTTAATTTCCTTCCGTCTTTACCTTCAACAGCTTCCAAAGAGAACCTACAAAACTTTGATTCCCACATTCAGACATTGACTCACGTTGTCCTCATTACAAACACAACTCTCTCAAAATCTTGTCTAAGACATACATTCTGTGTGTTCACGTGTGAGCACATATGCCCTCCCGTCTCACTCGCGCTGTCTTTGTGTTCACCTCCCTGACACAGATTAATTGGCTTCTATAAATCTAGGTGGAGTACCAGTTGTCTATGTAATGAGCAGCGTGGAGTGAATAGGCGGAAAATTAGCATTAAATTGCACATCATGCTCTGGGTCTCAGTGTATGGCAGCTCACCTCATTTTCTCAATAAGAACAGCATGAGGCACAGATGTTTCATCTCGTTTTGGAAAATTTTTCTAATTCCTCTCTTGTTAGTAATAACAAAGGGCTTCTAACAACCTTGACTGAACTCCCTGTGGTGTGTTATTAGCAAAGAACACAATTTAGTTATTGACTTGCTAGTCGAATATGTTTTCCGTTAGATCAGCTGCTGCCGACATTCTGACTTGGATTTCTTGATGCCTTTCAATAAGTACACTGAGGACATAAGATTATGTACTTTCTTTTGTGCAGCATTTGTTTGGTTTTTTTTCTAGAGATGCAAGATATTGATTAGATTACTAAATATATGCATAATTCCATGATTTGAAACTATTATTTCAACAGTGACAAATATCAGAGAAGTTTTAAGATCATAGATGAAATGCTCTGTCAGAGGTTTGTTGATGCATTCATTTATTTGTCCACACATAGGATTTCTCAGTTATAAACTGCTTTAATAGTTGACATGGCTCTTTTATGAGATTACAAGATTTTATGTGGTGTGCTCCCCATTCAGTTCTCATTCATTCAGTCAGTTTAATCCAAAATGACACTAGTCTGCTGTAACTCCAGCGCCTCTCTTTGATGCCGAAAATAGTGATGGCTTGGCTCACTGCTATATTTGGCATATGACACAGCTGGATACCCCTAACGTCTTCCACATCAGAAAGAACACGCAAATCAAAGGTCATCCCAGAAAATGAAAACCGAAATAGAGTGCATTTGCTTTTGACAAACAAATGAGGAATTGTGTTTTTTATGTACATACATGCATACTTTCATGTTGGAAGGCTGGTCAGAACAGCCACTGCGCTTAACTATAATTGTGAACAAGCTGTTGAAACTAATCCTGGGCCGCTTGTTTAAAATGCAAACCTTTTGTGCACGATGGTGGTGAAGAATTGACTGAGGGGAAGAGCGGAAAACAAAACAATTTCATTAGTGTTCCTTAAGGCATTTTCTCTGGAGTGATGCCTCTAGTTTACTTAGATTGCTTCTCATGGAGGCGTGCTATTTACAGCTCCTTTCACCAGCTTGGGTCCACCAGCCTGCGTCATGGAGACAATGAATTAATCACAAACTGACTCTTCTCATCTTCAGTCAGAAAAAAAAATCCCCCATCATCTTCATGTCAGACTTCAGCCTGTCATTTTTCTGAATCTCCTCAGATTTTCTTTTTTTCATGACACGGGAGAAGAGAGAGGTTATCAATATATTCATGAAATGGTGCAGAAATGTCTCTCACTTTCCTCCCCTCTCTCCCTCCTATCCTAGCTTGTCCAGTGCTCCACCAGGGCACTGATGTTTCCCTCACGGGACAAGTTTCTGCCTGCTGGTTCATTACAGCGCGGGTTGGTGAAAACTAGGAAGCCATTATGGCTGAAATGGCTAGAGATTGAGCCAGAGAGATGGGCCATTGACTCACTGGGAGATTATTTTAGAATGTGTCTCTCCTCTTGGGAATACTTTTAGGGCACTATGTGAGTCTGTGTACGCGTGTTTCAGGAGAGTTTGTCTACATTTGCTTTTTTTCCCTTTACAGCTATTTGTATATCTATCAGTACAAACACATAGGCATAAAAAGATAGCCTCATCAATGCCAGTTGGGTATCTCTTGTGTGCGTGTGAGCTTCTGTGCCTGTGACATGTGTACACTGTTGTATGAAACACCATGCTCTTCCCTCTGTCTGCAGATGCTGTATGAGATTGGACAAGCCCAGTCAAAGCCGTGCGGGATAAATTTAGCTCGTTCTAACACCCTTGGAGGCCTCTTAATAATTGAGAAGGCATCTGCTCCAATTAATGTGGCCCTCTAAATGGAATCCCTATTTAAATTTTCTCTAACTGGGTCACTCTTTCTCACTCTTTTTCACTCTCTCTCTGTCTCTCTCTTTCTGTGGTGCAGTAAGGAAGAAAATGAGCTGCCTTCTACTTTTAAATGGTTTTTAGGGTTTCTGAAACATCATCTGGGATGTTTTGCCTGAGGTCTCCCAAGCATGCACGCGCACATGTGCATGCACACACACACACACACACACACACACACACACACACACACACACACACACACACACACACACACACACAGTACACACAGTACACACATACTGAAATAAAGTTTTCACAGATTTTTCATGTAGCCCTCTTTTGAATGAGAAAGAGGAGGATTTGGGAACTTCTTTGAACTTTGATTTGGTTGACAGATTTAGTCAGTTAAATCAAAAACTGGAGAGAGATGTTACCAGTTGAGCTTATTATGACTGCGTAGGCAGTTACCCAGCTTGCCTTGATTTTGATTAGTTATACATTTAGCCTGTTGGAGTTCAAATTGGATGAAAACATCTTGACTTTCTTTGATTAGATCTTTAATCTCATATTTAGATATTTGGTTAAATAATATTGTGTTGGAATGAAGGATGGGAATCTAGCATGTGAGAACCATCTTGCTTAAAATGTTCTCTGTGTTATTTGGGTTTTAGTTGGATCATTGGTCCTGTAAGTGTACTTCCAAAGAACTTAATGTACATATGTGATCAAACAGTGATTATCATTATTATAGATGCAAAGTAATCACAAGTGGTTTAGATTACTTACTCTGCATCTTTAATTGATTCCAAATGTTGTTCAGTTAGATCATAAAATATAAATATAATAGCTCCATAGCAGAAATATGGCAGTAACCATTGTGTTGTGTCCAAAAGGTCAAATATTAGTTTAATGTACCCCTAATGGCTGCAGTTCAGCAGGGTTAAAATATTCTCTGACCTTTTTAACCTCATTTAGACAGATTTTTAAATATAAGTTTCTGATTTGTCCAAAGTTTGGTCTTTTTTAAATTTTGGAATACTCACCGTTAGTCTAATAGAGTTTGACAAGTCTTGTCCTTGTACATTACACCAGCTAATTAGGACTCTGTTTTATCTCAGTTTGTCGCTAAATGAGCTGGTATTGCCCTCTCCCTGACTCCCCTCCCTCTTTGCTTTCCAGTGTAGTTAAGCACACAGACTAATTATGGCACCCTGCTTCACCTTGCTCAGTCTTTACATGAACAGCCACCGTATAAAGTTACAATGTATCGTGTAATCCCCGAAGCATTCCCTAAATTTGGGCTATCCCCTTCTTAGTCTCACACACTGGTCTGTGCCTGCCTCTCTCCATTTAGCTTTTCATCTCTGTCTGTGTTTTACTTTCTTTCTATCAATCTTCATCTCTGTTTTAACCTCCTTCTTTGTGTCTGGCAATCTGCGACTTGAATTTGTTTTTTGGCAGCAGGGATCTGGGGTGCCTGATTGCTTGTGTGTGTGTGTGTGTGTGTGTGTGTGTGTTTGTGCGTGCCTATATGTATGGGAGCTTGAGGGTGGATGTGTGATGCTAAAAATAGCTCCGTGGGCCATAGCGACAGGGAGATCCAGTGTGCAGCTGGATGCTGACTCATGGGGCTGGACACTTAGATGGATAACACACTGTTCTTTTAACCTGCCCTACTGTCCTCCTTCTCTCCCTCTCCCTCCTTCTTCTCTCTTGTACAGTTCAATTCAGTTCAATGACAAGGGCTGTATTGGCATGAAAGCTTCAAAAAACAATACTGCCAAAGTATCAAAATACAATTTGTTCATATATTTAGGTAGTACACAATAATCGTGTTTGACTCTTTCTTCATCTTTTCACCACTACTGTTTTTACTGTCTCACTCGCATCTCAGTTAAATCCTAGTGAAAATCTGCACTCTGTTTCCCTTCTCCATTTCTTTCTTTCCTTCATCCTTCCTTCCGATCCTAATACACACAGATACTCTTAAGCACTCGCACAAACACTAATGGAGGATATACATTCTATAGGCACAAGGTCAGTCACAGCGTCATTCTCATGTTATTGGAAATTATGTTTTAATGAGGATCTTTTCCCAAAAGTGGGATGAAAAACAGGTTGTCTATGTGAAGGGGGGGACAATAGATTAATAACTAGGCTACAGAAAGCCCACGGGTAGCCACACTTCATGGTGTATAAGTGAAGTACAGTAAGTGTAGGGAGAGCCTGTTATTCAGACACATTTTAATAAAAAATCTATCTTTTGTCCCTATCCACCACCTGTGTAAAAGCTTTTTTTCCACTGGTTTATCTGGAAATGCCACGAAAACAGAGTGAATAGAAAATGTCAGTACTTCCATTTATTCCCTTTACTGAACAAATATTTTAACATTCATCATCACAGTAATAAGGTTAATATAATCACAAACCATATTCATTTTACCTAAGATTTAGCAATTTTTGCCTAAATAATTAGGTGACGGAGGGGATGTTACGTGTTATGTTTTAAACTGTTGGTTCATCTGTTCTAATATTTCAATAAAGAGGGTTTAGACACGTTTCTATTGGCCAGTTTTGATCGGAGTGACAGCTTGGCGACATGCCGTCAGTTAACGAGAGAGGCTGTTTTAAAGTCTGCCGGAGGAGACTGGAGAAAGTCGATACGACTGTCTTTACACATTTACACAACTTTTAGATTTGCAAGCAAAACCTTCAGATTTGCAAGCAAAACTTTAGGGTTTGCAAGCAAAAGTGTGGAAAGTTTCTCTCTCAAACCATTTTTTTGACTGCATAAAAAAGAAACAAAAATAGCTCCATAACAATGTAGTCAGATATTAGATTCTCAATGGGGAAATGTTGGAACATGAGGCGACAAGTGAAAGGAGGGATTGGAATAGCAAGTGGAGAAAAGCAAAGAGAGTGACATAGGGTAAGTTAAAGATAGAGTGCAGTGAATGAGAATCAGTGAAAGAATGTCGAAGGTTAAGAAAATAACACAAACTGAAAGGGATGGAGAGTAAATGTCTGACATGAATCTGTCTGCTTGTGTCACACTGGGTTGGGTCTCTCTTCACCTCTCCTTTGCCGTGGTGATGCAAATCGAAAAAGAAGTCATAATCTGAATTTAAGCATTCACTCCGACCTGCATCTTGACACAGTTATGTCTTATCCTCGTGTTAACAACAAGACGGTGGAGGACAGTGAGAGAGCAGAGCAAACTAGACACGGGGGGGAGAAATGAAGAGATTGAGAGGAGAAAACTGGGAACTGAAAGTCAGACTAGATGACAGAAGGGGTAAAATCAAGGCTAAGGAGAAAAAAGAAGAGCTGTTTAAGAGTAACAGTGAACTGTCAAGGAAAAAACGAAACAGCAAAAAACTAAAAAACATAACGCAATAATGACCACATGACACACAATGGTTTTATTTCGCTTAGACTTTGCAACATCAAAGTCAGGAACAAAAAACAAAACGGAAATGAATTCACATTCTTTCCATGATTTATGCAGTCCTGCCATTGTGATTGTTGTAAATGTCCGTTTTTCTTTCAGATGTGCTTCTTGTAGTTTCAGGATATGTCTGTTTTTCTATTGAGAAGGTTTCTTTGGTCCTTTTGTGGGAGGCACTACCTTCCCCTGTACCTTGTAATAACTTCTGTACCCGCTACTAACAGTATTTCAAACTAATATCTCTTTTTACATTTACTTAAGACAAATTACAAAGATAAAGTACAAAACAACTCCTGGAGAACTTATATCCCAGTTATTGTACTGCATGTTCTTCACGTTCTCTTGAGTTAACGGCTGTGTTCAAAGTATGAACACAAGATGTGTGGGTGAACATGTCTGTTTTCCAGACAAAGCATGATTGTTTGCACCCCTGTTGAGCTTTAAACAAGCCTCTGTGTAATGAAACACACTGACTTCCTTTGAAAACACACACTGATACATGAACGCACGAGAAGAGGATCTACTAAGACTACCTCAACAGTAACTAACTACTTAGCATACATGAATGGTGCACATCATACACACCTAACCTTCCCATTCACACTCATGCCCATGTACCAGTTCTCACACACCACACTCGCATGTACAGAGCTGAGCACAACACACACACGCACACACACACACACAACTCAGATCATTACAGCACTGGCAGTGCCATTCCACGTGATCATTAAAACACAGCTGAGTAAAATACAGAGAATGGCTGAGAATGAATGTGTGTTGAGCTTCTTTCAGAGGCACAAGTGTCTCACCTGATTCTGTTGAGAACAGAAAGCAAACTAAAGGTGTGAAACTGTTTTTTAGGTGATTCTGAAACGATTCAGACTTTCACACCACTAATAGCAAAAGACGACAGCAGCAGTGTGTGATTTGTTTTTCAAGATGCCTCATTAATAATCAACAGACTCTCATGTCAACCATGGATATAAAGGCATCCTCCTTCCATCCTAAAAGATGTTTTTTTCAACCACTTTAAATGGGCTTCGAGCTATATAGTAGGATTTTCTGTCTCTACTGAAATATCAGTTAAGAGTATCTGCTGCAGGCTAAATTCAACACCAGCATAAACACAATCTTTACAGCGCTATGGTGCTAGAAGTAATCAGTCCCCCTACACACACACACACACACACACACACACACACATATATATGTTCTGTATGATATGTTTGTATGTGTAACTGATGGGACATGTTATTGGTGTGATATTTTATTGTGTATGAGAATGTTTTTTTTATTAGATTTTTCATTACGTTTTTTGCCTTTTTTTTCACCACCTTTCATTTGGATGTCCATTCTTCAGCGAGTGCTATGTTGACCGAAATAACTGAGTTGTCCTGCTCGCTGAGCCATACCGGCAGTACCTCCATGTACCGGGATGCATTGTGCTCAAGCTTCTAACCCCTCTGAGGAGATTAGCTGCTGCTAATCAAAGTTACACAACCTTGACAAGCCAATGAATTCTGCAGTTTGACCACGTAACTTTTTTTCACGTAACTATGAAAAAACTATACGCATCCTATAAGCATCCAACCTATTACTCTTGTTATATATAGTTGGCTTTAAAAGAAGCTTAATGTTCACACAGTTTCTCCTGACTGTCCCTCTATATGACAACATCAGTCCAACATCGCCCCAGCCTGTGGGACCAGCCTAGCCTAGCCTAGCCTATAGCCATAACTTTGTTGACCAAAACATAGCGTTAGGTGACAAAAATATTCACTTAATTGTCATCTGCCCTCCCGCCCCTGCTGGTATTGGTTGACTTTTCCAGTTTATCTTTGGGAATATGAAAAAGGCACAACTTTCATGAATAGTAACGCACACACAGGCTCCTGGGGTTTGTGCCCGTGCTGACATTGATTACAGCAGAATGATTCCGTATCTGTTGCCATTTGGGGGCAATTTGAGCAAAGGCACAACCAGCTCAGGTTCAGCATGGTTCCCACCCGCCATATCCTCTTGCTCGGCTAACATAGCCGCATCTTCTGTCTCTCTTTTGTATATCTTCATTTTGCCAGTTTAGGCCAGGGAACTAAGTTGAGGGGTCTGACCATTTGTATCCCTGGTTGAGAGTTTGCATTGATGTTCCCTGCTGTAGCACTAAAGCTCAACAGCAAGTTATGTGTCCAGGTCTGCCAGGTTTGTACAGAGGATGAATGCTGAGATTAAACTACAAATCCATTGGGAATGTAATTATTATACTTTTGTGATAGAGGTTAGATATTTTCTTTTCCTGGCCTTTAAAGTCTGCATTACTGTTTACTGAAACAATAATAGTTTTTTACTCTGATACAGCAGCTAATTAAAAAAAAACAATGCTCACTGTCAGGCCATTGTATTCAGGTTACTAAGGATTCTTTCTCAGACTATATCACACACCAAGGATTAGATTAAATATAACATGAAATATATCTTCATAGTATGGATGGAAACATACCCAAATAAGTTGCTCATCTTCTTTTTCCAAACATAGATATGGTAAAATCACACACATTAAGATATTTTGAGGTATTTAATCTAAAAATAAAGATGGTTGGCAAATAATTGGCAGAGTGAGTGCATCAGTAAAAGATTGAATAAGTAATGTTGGTTTCTTCCCTAAGTTTCACATCTTCACTTCACCAGTATACAGTACAACACGTATTTAAATCAGTTTGAGTCACCTGCTTGCTGTGGTTTTAGGAAGAAAATGTCCTAAAGTTTTTTCAGAACAATTCTGAACTGATTTATTGTTGTTTTGTGTGTTATTGCCACTATGCATCAGTGTGGGAAATGTCATGGATGAAGTTGGATAGTGCGTTGAGGTTCTGAACCTTTCTCAGTAGCATTAGTGAGTCTAACTACTTATTTCTGCAAAGGAACGTTTTCTCTGTGGTTGAATCATTCAGGTACTACAACCAGCCTCAAGAGTAAATACACAGATCCATTCATTGCTCATGTTCCCTCCAACAAATGTTCCTTTAAGTGAGTGCTGAAGACATTTTCCCCTGTTTACTCTCTTATTCTCCAGGATCTCACTTCCTCCTCTTACTCTGGTTTCACCTCTCTTTTTCATGTTGCAGTATATTTTTCCTTCTCCTGTCTGAACCCCTACGTTCCCAATGCTTTTTCTCCTTCCTTCTCTACCTCTGTGCTTCACCCCCATCACTTGGTACTTGACAGAAGTTGCGCGAGAAGACAGGAAAATAATCAGCTTTGCACTATGAGTTGCTTGCGTGTGTCATGTGTTTCCTGGATCATGAGTTGTAGTTTGTCGTCTGTCCGGAGACCAACAGACAAATAAATCTCTACTGTGCAATTGCCCTGTCTTCCCCTCTCTCCAGTTCCCATCTCTCTGCTTTCCCCTATCCATTTCACCTTCCCAATCTGTTGCCTACATATCAGCCAGTGCTTTCTCGACCTCATGCATTATGGAGAAGTTCAAAGTTGCTGTGCTAGACCTTTATCCAGTAAAAAACGAAACTAATCTGTTGTTGGCAGGAAGGAGTATGGTGAAATAAGGGAGAGACATGAATGGAGAGTAAGTACAATACATGACAGTGGGTTTGGATATGGTGATCTTGTTCCATATTTCTAAAAAATCTGAAAATGCTGCTTATTGATTCCTGAAACTGAGGTTTGGTCCTGCTATAGCATGCTACCATCTACCAAGTGGGTTATGGATGTGTCGGTGCACTTGTGTAGTGTGTATGCTATGGCAGACTGGAGTCCCAAAAAGTGTGGCCAAATCTTCACACAAGTGGTTTTCCTAACAGCATAAAATGTGTCACTTACGTTAGTGACTTGTTTGGTTGGACCCGATCTGCAGTAATCACTGAGTGAAAGTCTTTATCTAGTCAGTGGTTGCTGCTTTATTTCCTGCAATATTTAAAAGCAATCTGCAATCGACCTAAGAAAGCCCAAAGAGGTCTCTGTGGAGCTGTTAGTTCCAGGATGGCATATTACTGGGAAAGACAGCAAAAAACAACATACACAATGTGGCAAAACTGTCTTTCCATTAAAGTGCGAGCCACATGGCTACTTTATACAGCTGCATGGGTTAAAATGGAAGAGCACGTGTTTCATCAGACAAATAGCTGAAAATATAGTGTAGTAGTAGTAGTAGTAGTAGTAGTAGTAGTAGTAGTATATAGTGTTAGTCTTTGCTCCTTTGTCAACAGCTCTTGGAACTCTAATAGAAAAGTTTATATTTTAGTAAGGAACTAAAGTGTGAATTGACCTATCCACTGGTACCTTCTGTTCTGCTGAACTTTAACCACATAAAAATAAAGTCACATCTCATTCTCTCTAATAGTGGCTATGTCCGGAGAGACCTTAAGTAGATAGACTTGTACACTTTGTCCCTTACAGTTTGTTAATTAAGTATTTGATACTGGTGTCTTGGCTGTCTAATCCTCCATAATTAGTTACTAATTTGAATTACATTTCATAGAGAGATAGAGAGAGGGCGGAAATGGATTTTCTGCTGTTATTGTTGTTTTTGTTGCACCTGTTGTTCAGTCTTGTGAAGAAAATGCATTCCCAAAGCCAGACAAAGCAGTTTATAAAATACAATCTACAACAAATCATCCACATTTCTGTCACATAGATATTGGGTTATGGACTGGGGAGAAATATGTGCATCAGGTCACATTGGTTCATATTGTTGGCCCTTATTAAGAAGAAGCCTTTCAACTGGTACACTGATGTCTGTGTGTATTTGTTTTGATCTTTGATTGCTGGCTGACTTGTCTTCCTGGAATAATGAGACGGATTCACTGTACTGACAGAGGGAAGATGAGAGAGAGAGAACTGCTACGGAGAGGAAAAAAAGGGACATTAAACAGATCAGGGAAAAAATAGAAAGGAGTTTCTTTTAAATGTAAGATTTCCGCTGTTCAGTCAAACAATGAACACAAGCTATTGAGTTCACAGAATATGTTTGTCTTGTATAAGCCTAGATGTAAAGAGAATTGGCCCTGTGGCAACAAACCAAATACTCGGTTGGTCATCTGAGTTCCTGTTCTAAAATTCTCTCTCTAAAGGGTCAAAATTAGATATGAGTAAATGTGCAGGTCTCACAGGCATTGCATTGAAGTGTTCTGGGCTCCTAATCTTACATTTGATAAAATAAGGACTAACTTGAGTCATGAGCAAGATTATTGGATGCTCTGGGACTCCCTGGAATTGAAGACAAGATATGGGGATTTTTTGCCTAAAGGCTAAAATAGATGTCATAAGACCAAACAGCTTAAAACCTAAAACAGTATCGTAATGCAGTTTAAAATATTTGTGTCTGGCAATAAACAACTGTTGTTGCACTGGGCAGCTCCAAGGTACTTAGGCGTGTCGCTTTATGAATTTGAAGTAAGATGCCATTGGCAACAGGGAATATGTACCTTTATTCAGCTATACCCAATTAATAATGGCAAAAACATAAAGAAATAATAAGATCAAACAGACTAGAATATAAGTGTGGACCTGCAGGTTATTGACTCACAGAGTCCCATGACATCTTCTGCTTCTCTGCATTCTGGGTCTGATGGACACAAAGGTAAAAAGATTCCACAGCTTCCAATTAGCATGTTCAACTCTTCTGACCATCTTTGCCAAGCTCAGATCTCTTTACAAGAGAAGTTCAAGGAGTATCATTTGCACTAAATTTGAATTTCCTCTGGGTAATATGTCAAGGAATTTATCAAAGCTCCCCAAAAAGGCTAAATATGAATGTGATGGAAGACTTGGACTCGAAACAGATTGGTAAAGCAGATTGGAATTTCAAATGCAAACCTCATGGACTAATTTGCATGTGGTGCATAGCAGATTGCTTTGGAAATGCACTAATCTCAAAATGAATATGCCTCCAACATAATTCTGTCTGTTGATTGTTGCAGAAACAGGGTGCTTATTTTTCCTCTCTGTACTGCTTTCAGTGGCTATTTTTATTTATGGGGTTTTAGAAAGACCAATGTGTATCACATGATTATCTCCTAAATTATGAAATGGAGCATTTTAGGATTAGGCAATATTACTTCTCTGTAGCATCCTTCCCCTCTGTCTTTCAATAAACCCCTCCCTACTCCCTTTCTCTTTCTTTCCCCCGGCCTTTTACCTATTTTCCCCTTTATTCCCCACACTCTTGCTCAGGCTTCCCACTCTTGCTAGTGTTTTGTATGTGTCTCTGTGTTACAAGGAGTCAAGATGAGACTGCATTATTTCATTTTTAGTTTACTAGGTGGTTGCAACACAGATTACTGCCCTGAATTTGACCCACTCCTGAATGCTCAACTTCATGGCTAATTTGCCTAAATGGATAATGGGGAATCATTTGCCTGGGCATCTAATACTACAATTATATGTATTTCTTTTATAGTCTAAGTGTGGAAAGTCTATCAATGAAGCACACAAATGGAGCTCATAGGGGAGGTTCAGGCATAAACATTAAGTAATTTGCACCACCTACAATTGGCTTATCTCCCTCCACTGCACAGTTACGCACACATTCACATAACAAAGCAATTTAAACCTGCTATCTTCTGTTGCTGGTGCTAAATGGTTAGTGGCCACTACTGCATTGCAAGCTGAAATACACCAGCATTCATCCCAGCCTTTACCTGAAAGGTATTCAATTTCAGATGAACTTTTGTTCAGGAAACATCTTGAAATAGCAGTTAAGCTTGTTTAGCATGTATTTATTGTCTTGTACGATGATATACTGTATGTGTACAGAGAACATTGAACAACAGTGTTTCCTCTGCTCTGTTCTATCTATTTTGCTTTTGTTCCTATGAGATTGCTTCCTGATTTGGTAGGAAAGCTGTTTTGAATGCAGCTAGTACATCAAGGTCAATTGTATTTTCCACAATGATGTGGCTCTTTCCAATTACACTGACAATATTATGACCTAACATCAGATGGTGCACATTTAATTGCTAGTGTTGCCTACTCAGCATTTCAGTGAATAGTTCGGATAAGGTTGCAATATCCTCCCAACAACCTCATCCCACCATTTTTTATGTTATTTGCAGTGGCCAAAGATTTGCTGCGTAGTAGTTACTCCGCTGTACTATTATTCTTGTGAAAATTCCAAAGGCCTAAAATGTCAAACAATGTAATGTGTCTTCTTCTGCATCTTGTCCCTGCATAAGGCTCGTAAAAGTGTTGTTTGCTATAAAAAGTTGGTTGGTCTTAACAGTCTTCTATCTGTTAACCCTGTTTGAAATACACCTTCTGCTAACATTGCTGCCAACTACAAGTGGCTCTTAAAGGTGAAGCATTTTTTTGGGGTGTGTGTGACTGTATGTGTTTGCAATAGCTTTCTACTTACCCACCCCCACTTACAGACGTTGACTGATCAAGGAGAGAAAAATTACAAAACACAGCTTCCATTGTGTGGTATAATGAAAATCAAGCACCTCTCCATTTAAATTTGGGATCAAGTGAAACCCACAGGTAACAATAAATGGTAGGGCCATGAAAACAATACACAGCCACACCCCTTTATCCACATTTTTTAATAAGCAGGAGAATGATTGTAGATTGCGTTTAGTGACTCACTCATACACACTGTAAATACATGGCGAACACACTCATACAAATCAGGGCTCTACAGTGCGAGCATTTGCCCCTAAAGTAGATGTGTTGCGAACCGGAAAAATAATTTACAAGTAAATTTGACAACCAACTGTAATCCCCCCGCACTGCTAATTGTTCATCGTCAGACAGGTCATCGGGAGCACCGGGAGAACTCCCGGTGGGCCGGTCGCTCTGTGTGCCGCTAGAGCAGCCCATTAAACAAAAACAAGAGACAGAGTGTTAGACCACTTTGATTATGCATCAGCTGTCCTCCTCCTCCTCCTCGAGATCCTCAAGTACAACTTTTCATGTGCTCTTCAATGTCACTTTTTGTAAAGTGTCCACTGGAAATAATATTATACTAGTGGTACACTATAGGTCTATTAGTATACTATTTTATGAAATTATAATGAATATACTAACATTATATAAGTAATGTATTAATATTATACTAACACAATACTATTTTATGAAATTATACTTTTTATTTGATGTTATAAAATTATACTAAAACACAAATGTATACTAGTTACTCATCCAGGTGGATAATGCATCTGCATTGGACAGATTTATCCACTGTGCCAATATGTGCTCCTTCTAACCAGCCTCCTCATCGTTTACATAAAGTGTGGTGTGGGTGGTGCTGGTGTATCGTGTATCCGTCCCTGGTTCAAAAACTACAAGACCCACATTTCACAAGCCGCAATGTGCCAATCACAGTAGAGTTATCTTCCACTTTCATAGTCCTTTTCACATCATAGGTGCACACAAGGCACATGCACACATTGTATGTGTAAAGTAGAAATGTAATACTTTGCTTGTTAATAAACTGTGTGTTACTTGAACATTTTTCATTGTTAAATGTCTTTGTGCGCTCCTTCATTTTTTCATTTAGAAGCACATTAGTTAGTGTAAAGCCCTGCACACGCACACACACAGACATGCACCCCAACACCTATACCTCATATACACTGCTCTGTGGGTGTTGGATCCTGAGGGCCAACTGCCTTACTACAGTGATGAATAAAACAAGAGCCACTTTGAGCTCTGCATGTGGGTGTGTGTGTGTGTGTGTGGAGAGAGAGGTTCTGCTGACATGCTGGCTTTTAAATGAACTCCTCTGGCTGGCTGTATGGCAGCTTCTGGCCCTGGCTGATGCGAGTGCCTCTGGAATCCTGCCTGTATGCATGCATGATAACCTGACAAACATTACATGACAAGCAGCCAGGAGCAGTCAATGATCACATTCAAGAGAAAGCTAGACTCACCAACATGGTGTCATTCATCTTCCACATGCCTTAGTGTTTGTGATCAAATGGAGTCGACAAAACATTCACATGTAATATCTACCCAGATGTACCTTCATGAGCGGGGCAGATTATTGCCCAAAAGGTAATTTTAATGATGAATATCTTTCATTACTTGAAACATCATTCTGCTCTGGAGGATTCTTAATTTTGGATTTTCACAAGCCGACAAAATTGGCCTTATGGACTCTTCTCAAATATGTTTTTCTCAACAATCAATCTTGATAATTTGATTTAGAACCGGTATACCACACTGCATGGAATCATTTTTATGTAAGGTAACATGAGGCCCAATATTGCTTGTCAGTTGCCCAACATGAATGAATGTAACAGATAGCAAATACACAGATATTTTTTACATTATTTAATGTTAATCGGTCACATCATGGCAGATACCCAATCCATTTGTATAGATAGGAATGTGATTTTGCATGTGCTCAAATCTACAAATAAAAATAATTTTAAGTTCTTTGGACATTTTACGCCTAAAGAGAAATAAACAAGATCGTTTCCAGTTTGTTTCAGACATCTGCAAAAATGTCTTGATTGCATTGAACTGAATTCTGCATGTTGTATCAGTTAGAGACTTGAGCTGATGATACCATTACTCCCATTCCATAAAAGAGGCAACAAGAAACCTAATTGTCACATTGAAACATTTTTTTTTGATGGATTTACTAACATGAGAACACACGTTCACACATTTACATTAACTACGGGTTGTTCTAGAGAGTGTATGGTATGTGTCGACAAGTCCTGTGTGTGGCCTCCTCTCCTCTCTGCTGTTTTACACACCGTTCATCATCAACATCATTATTGACATCAGTCCATCATTATGAAAGAATTCTCAAGGTGTCTCAAATACTGCAGAACATTTCTCTGTGATCCCACAATGAAAAGCCCAAAGCAGGTAATTTGTTCCTCACATCTTTCTCCTTTAATTTTAATCACTGCTGAATTTGCACAGCTCAAACCGGAAGGAATTTTTGATTATGATAAATTATGAATTATATCTCTCTGATCCTGTAGGCTCACAACAAACATCGCATCTTTGCCATCCATCCACCGTGCACTTACTGAGATGAATGTCTTGTCTCTGTAATGAATCTAGTAATGCAAGACCAGCATTAATTAGAAGCCCATTATTACCACCTGACCCCACATGAAAACCTGTTATGTTTTTATTTTATTTTTTTAATGTGTGAAAATTAGTAAAAGTAGCAGTGTGTGTGTGCATGAGACGCATGTGTGAACACGTCTGTGCATTTGTGTTTGCTTGTGTGACCCCTAGGATGGCCCATTGCTAATAGATTTGCAGATGGAGGAGCTTTATTATGCTCTTTATGACTTTTTAACTGACTCACTGCTCATTTCTGGTAATGAACGTGGTGTATGTGTGTGTGTGTGTGTGTGTGTGTGTGTGTGCATTAGTAATGAATATGAGCGAGGTGGATGCAGATTTGAAACAGAAGGTATTCCACGGGGGTGGTAGTGTATTGAGTAGAGGCCTTGAGGGGAAAGAGGGCTACAGAGACAGCGAAGAGAGTATGATTGAGGGATAGTGAGGCTGAGAGAGAGACTGAGTATGTTAGTTAGAAAGTGAGAGAGAAATAAATGGATAGGGAGAAAGAAGAAAGTGATGGAGGGGAAATGAGGACAACTGAAGTGGTACTAACTCTGCTTTACTGTGTGTGTGTGGGCAGACGGATTGATGATGATAAAAAAGAAAAAGAACAAATTAGTAAGACAGAGTTAATGAAAGAGTAAGAAGTAGATAAGACACACCCTCAGTGTATTATGGATTAAATTATTGCTGTATTGATCATAGGTCATCTGTTTAGTGGTTATTTAGAGCCATCATAACTCTGCTGGCTACCAAGTTTAGGGAGGCTTATTTATGAATGAAATAAACTGTCCCCTTGTGCCCCTCTGTTGGTGTATGTGTGTCGCTGTATGCGCATTCGTATTGGTGTTCCTTCTCATGTATTTGTAAGTGTTCTTGTGCTTGTGTTTGTGCATAGTAAAACCTGTAGGGAATGTGCTAAGTCGCAGCTCCAGCAGAGGAGCACGGCTGCAGCAGCATCGACCAGAAAAAGGAAAGAGGACAATTTAGTTACTGAACTGCTTGAGTCATGATGAACTGCACACCCTCCAGAATCTGTGATGGCAAGGAGGACAGGAGGGAAGAGCAAACCGGGGTGAGAAAGAGCCAGGGGGCGAGGAGACGAAAGGGATAAGATGAGATGAAGAAGGCAACAGCAGAGGGGTGGTGGGTGGGAGTGAAAGGAGGAGAGATACAGGATGAGAGGATAAGAGTGCCAGAGGATAGCAGGTGAGGCTGGGAAAAAAAAAAGATTTGTGAATGTGTGGAGGAGGCAGAGGACACGTCTGTGATGGAAGGATAAAGACGAGAAGGGGAGAGAGGGGAAGGAGGGTGTGATGGAATTAGAGAGAGAAGTATGGAGCAAGGAGAGCTGTGTGCTAGAGGAGAAAGCCGGAGAGGGAGAAGAGACAAAGGGGAGGAGAGTTCAGAAGTTACAGAGTTATAAATATAGGGAATTGAGAAGAGGATAGGATTTGAAAGCATGGGGTTGAACAGGACCGTAGGAGGAAATATAACATGCAGCTTGGACGGGGAAAGGAGTGCAAGATAGGGAGGATCCTACTAAATCTATGACTCCCTGAAATATAATATGACATTTATGATGTGTACAAATCTGAAGCCTCTTACCAGCGCTTCAGGCAAAATCCTCCCAAATGTTCGGCATTAATAAGGAGAGTGAGCTTAAAGACTCAAGGTGCTCAAAAAGACTGGCTTCTTCCTTTACAAGCAAATGTGAGGGTTCAGTTCCAATATGGTTAGCTCACATGTTCACACTTTCAATAGAATAAAAGAGTAAGAGTTTTCTTAATTATTTTTATTTCTGCCCTCTCCATCTTTCCTTTCCTTCTTCTTTTCCACTTAAGTCTCTTTTCCCTCACTTCCTCTCAGCTGCTATATCTGTCTTAATGTGCGCTTTCTTTTAGCTCCTTCTCTGCTTTACACTTTGCTTTACGAACACAACCCTCTGAAATCGTTAAAGGCAAAACTATTAAAAGTGTATGCCAGTCTTGCAACTACCAGGCGCACAGCGGATAAGAGCATATCCAAATATACAAGATATTTTAACCGGTTCACAAGCCCAGTTTCCACAGCACGCAACGACATCGTCAACTTGATTTTCTGAGTAAATTAAGAACATCAGTGTTGTATTACTGTTTAATAATAATGTTACACGGCTCAGTGGCAGCTCATAATCAACCAAACGCTTGATCTTGAGCTGGGTACTCCAGTTATGTTATGCTCATGGGTTGAGGAGGTAACAAAGTTGACCATGATGCTTAGCCTTATTTTATTAATTCATAATTATTCGGTATTGCAAATTATTTCTCTGTTTCGTCGTTGTCCGGCTTTATTTTCTGATAATATAGCAATGCTGTTAAACACCTGAGCACAATGTTGAAACTTTCCACCACGACTTAAATGTACCAGCAGTTGCTAAGTACCTCTTGAGTTGATGGGGTAGCCTGGTTCTTTGAACATCAGTATCTAACAATGGTTACGTGACTGAAAGTAGAACGTTTTTACATCTCCAACAACAAAAAGCATTATGCTGGAAACGTTTTGCCAATATGTGCGTATTTGTTTTAATGCAATACAAATTCAAATAACTGTATGGTTCTTAAAGCAAATGTCAGATCATTTTTTATGAAATTGCTCTCTCCCTGTCCCTGTCTCTGTTATTTACACACACATGTATATGTATGTGTAAATATGCACTTCAACGATATAAAGGCCTTCCAAGCCAGGGCAAGTTTACTTGGATTAAATGTCACACAGGATATCACATTGAACAAGGAAGGAGGGTGTAAGAGAGGGTGAGGGCAGAGGGCAGGGAGAGTGATTAGAGTGATGCTTAGTGAGATAGAAGCATGCAGAGAAGGATGTACGAAAGGGGGAGGAGAGCGGGGAGGTAGGGAGAATTGAGGGGATTGAGGGGCAAAAAGGGAAGGAGATGGAGATAAATGAGGAGAAAGAGGGGAAAGGGTTATACGAATAGGTGGGACAGAACTATAAAGCAGAACAAAGAAAATGAGGTGAGGTGGTTGTATTAAAGGCAAAAAGAGAAGAGACAGATGAAGAAATAAATCAGTTAGGACAAAAGTTAAAAGTGAGAGGCAGGGTCAAATGTAGAGGGAATGAGAATGAAGGAGAAAGGAAGCTGACATAAACAGAGAGATTGCGTGAACATCCAGAGCTGCAATGCTGTTTTAGAGCGTGTTGATATGACGGAAAATTTTGAGGAACAGCAAAATTCAGCAATCGTTGTTCCTTTGGTGTCGAAGGTATAGATGTACCCTGTGCGTACAACTCGGGCCTATTAGAAGGTATCTTGATATCACCCTAATTATCATTTACTTTGGCCAGGGCTTGGATAGACTCTAACATCTGGCTCTCAGCCACCAGCTCTACTGTTTGAAGATCCTAGGCAAGCCTGGCGGGACTGGAGCTGAGTCAGCTGGAACTAGCCAGAACCAGCCAAGAGCTGACATGAGGAGAAACATAAAAAGAAAAATGGCACTGTCAATTGTCTGCCCTTTACTTTGCTGGATATGCACTCAGGGACTAAATCTAACCGTACCTAAGATGAATTGGTTATTTCCAAGTTGTGTTCAGCTTGCTTGCTAATGAATGGAGGCACAAAACAAATCCTCCACCTACTCAAAGTATGTTCATTTGTGTGGGAGGCAACAAAGCCCTGGATATCGACAGTAGGTCTCTACAAAGGAGGGAAACAGTCAGGCTGATTTCTGTCTACATAAGGCAAGGGTAGAAGGTAAGGCAGGAAGAAAGACATGGCAGAGATAGCAACAGCCGTGGCACAGCTTTGTGTGGCAAGGACGGGAGCGTTGCTGAACTTTGACTACAAATTCTTGTGGCTGCTCACCTGCTCAATGATAGAGCAAATTCATTCACATGACTGAGAAGAAAGGCGTGAGATGGGGGAGAAGGGTGAGAGAGAGGAGGAGGAGGAGGAGGAGGAGGGTGAAATAAAGTAGGATAATGAAAGAGATTTTTCTTGCACAAATCAGGTTACCTGGGAGATATCTCCATTAATACAGTGGGATAAACTGGAATCTCAGGCGTTGCTGTCGTCCAGCCACACACACACACACACTCATACAAACAGTTTGCACACATACCTTTACATTCAATTGAAGCTCAATCACAGAAAGCTATATGAAAGGTTCCAATAGTTTGCAATTTCAAAGTCCCAGGTGTTCTAACAGATAATATGCATTATATGCTAAATATACTGATTGTGTACTTGCAAAGATACAGAATATATTGTTTATACATTCAGTCTGCAGCACAGTGAGGTGCCCAGGATGGTCTGCGATGATTCAGTATCCTGGCCATATTAACTGTTGTATCAACATTTTTGCTACAGAATTTCTCTGGTAAATACACAAGATTCTCCTGCTGACCTACTATATTTAGCAAAATTGCATGAACATTGTGTGTGTGTGTGGGGGAGAAAGTCTTGTGAGGGCCTATATGATAAATATTTGACCTGTTCTCATATCTGTCCCTATCACATGCCACTGACTCGCTCTTCTGTCCTGTCATCATTAATTCTTCGTCCTCCCCCTCTCCCTCTCTTACACACATGCAAACACACACATTTATTCTACGCTGCCCTCCCAAGATCCTCCCTTCCAGCTCTTGCATCACAGCTGTAAATAGCAGTCCTTGTGTGTTTTCGCATCTGTCTGAGTGTGCGTTTGTAGACGCCGCAGGACGGTAACCTTCCCCGTTCGTCACCATCATCACCTTGCTTTCATCATCACATTGAGACGGCAACACTTTGGTCCAGCCTTGTCATAAATCAGCGATACATCCCCTGTGTGTGCGCGCGCGCGTGTGTGTGTGTGTATGTGTGTGTGTGTTGCTCCATAGCCTTTTTTCTTGTCAGTCTGTCAGTGTTCCTGTCACATTACTGTCATCAGCTGTGACCTCAACAACAGGTGTGTGAGTTTGTTTGAAAGACAGAGGAATGGATCCCCCGTAGTATGTCAGAAATCTGTAGTGCCCTGTTTAGAGTCGTCTCTGTGAAAGAGAGAGTCGGGCAGATACATGTGGCAATAGGGAAAGTGAAAGAGAGGGGGGGGGGTTGTAACAATAGAGAAGAGCTTCAGTGAATGAGAGGAGACGACCAGGAGGCAGGTGTAGAGACAGTCAGATGGAGAGGGATTTGGTGGAGCTCAAAGCTGTTTTACCTAAAAATAAAAAAAATAAAAGGCAAACAGATGACCACCTCAAAACTCAGTCAAACTGGCAACAAACAAATTTTGTTTTTAACTGTTTAACATCTATCATTTCCATGATGACCCCTGCCCATGTTCTCCTCTTTTAACATGAAATCATTCTTAACAATCATTCCCTCGCTTATGCTAAATGATTATCCCGAAAAGGAGATGGCTTAATTACTGGGTCTTTATAGAGTGTGGGAACATAATAACTCTGCATTGGATGATGTGCCATCCTAATTTGTTCATTCAATAAGGAAATTGAGCTGTGTTTTGTACGTTCAACAATGTGCCTTTGTCTGCTTGAATGCCATTATCTGATTTTATAGTTACTCGGATGGCTGAGCTGTATTAAATATTCCACTTTTAAAATGTAAGTTTAATATGAATTTAACCATGTTTCTGCTTCCAGGCCAACTGGACGGAAATATTTAAATAACTAGTGGACAAATTTGGTACAGATGTTCATGTTTTCCTTCATGGTTCCTTATATGATATCCCCTGGAAGACCTGCTTGGCCACATATTTACTTATAAATTACAGAGATTTTGCTCTAATTAAAATCCAATACTCTAAATTAAAAAGGTGTAAAAGATAACATTACTGAGATTCAAAACTGATATAGTTAGGAGTACAATGGAAGATTGTAGTGAGCATTCTTGCCGATTATTTGTGCTTCCTAGTGACACGCTCCCCGCCTCATTTGTCTTTTACCTCCAGCATCCCACATCCATCCTGAGGGGTTATTTGGCAGTAAGTAGACAAATAAGTTATTTATTGCCTCTTTATCAGTGTAAACAAACTAGGAAATGAATACCAAACACTTGACCATTGGCAGACATTTGATCAATACCTCTTGACCAAACAATCTGGGGTCTTTACTTTTGGATACTGCATCCATTCAAATTGACCGCTGTTGTTGATGATCCTGTTGTCATGGAAGGGATGGTTTAGAAATAGGTTGGTGATTTAGTGCTGCTGCCTGTTTGTGTGTGTGTGTGTGTGTGTGTGTCAGGGTAAGTCTGTGCATGTGCGTGTACGTGTGCTCGCCCTTGGGGCGTCTGTGTATAGCAAGATTCAATGCTTTTATTTCCTGGTTGATTTATGTGGTGACGTTTGCCTTTGTGCTCACAATCACATTACTGGAAAGGAGGAAGAGCCAGGATTCTGTGTGTTGTGTGCGTACACACACGTCTGTGTGTGTCTGTGCTCGTAAGTCAACATGTAGTGATGTTCTAAAATAACAAGCAGAAAACAGCAGACATTCACATCCTACTCCTTTCTCCAATGTCTTTTTCCATAATATGAAAATTTCTAAATATACACTGAGAATATTTGCCACTTCCAACCTACATTAGATATATGCCCATTCATAATCACCACACTTTGCAAACTAACTCAAAGTTTCCGTCATGGTGTTGAGATTACAGTGTTAATTATGTTTTATCTATACCTTGAGGCATAACAAGATGTTGAAAACACATTTGGATGATGATTCAAACCAGTTTCATGATTCAAACCAGCCTTCAGACATTTCTTTATTTCATATTGTCTTTCAGTTTTTAATATTTGTCCTCACTGTGCCTAGATTGAAGAGTGTGGCTGATGAATCACTGCACAGGTGCAACAGCTATCAAAAAGAGATAAAGAAGAAACAGTGGGTGATCATGGAAGAAGGAGAAGGAAGGAGGGATGTATTTACATTAACAAATATTGGTCTATTTTAATATCCTCTTGTGACTGTTGTGGCCAGTAGACCTGAACCGAGAAAACAAAAACATACAAAGAGTCATGTATAGCACTGTGCAGCTTTTACCAAATGTCTGGAAGCATGCGTGAGGTTACTATAGCAACTCCATTTAAACTCAATTTTTTTTTACAAATGATTTTTTCCATTTTTGATAATTTTTCTTTCTGTGGACACTGGAGTGCAAGAAGCACTGATTGCAAGTGCTCTGACACACTTCCACCTTTTGTCTCGCTTATTCTCCAAAGCATTAGTTTAAAGCCACGTATCCTCTCCTCTAATCTCCTGCCCTCTCCTGTCCTGTCCTGTCCTCCATGCATTTGTCCTCTAGACATACACAACCTAACATTGTCCTCCTGTGTGGCAGAGCTAGTTTAAAATGTATACAAATCCTTCCCCAGTAGTCTCATCTACTAGCTGATTGGAACCTGCATTCATAATGTATCTCTAATAGAATAGTTAATGAGTCTTTGTGTTTCACTCTTTATCGCTTTGTCCAGGCCTGTTTGTCTTCCCTCATATATACTGCATGCTTATAAAAACAACCAAGAAATCAGTGGGAGGGTATTTACAGTTGGCAAATGCTGATGGATCAAATTATTGAAGGATGCATACATAATGAGGCCTTTTGATGAAGAGGCATAGCATACTGATCCTAACTGCCCTTTCACTAGCAAGGAACATACCCTCCATATGATACGATATGATTTATTGAACAGAGGTACATGTCGAAGGTTTGAATATTGCTGGTGGGAAGCTTCGTGGTGACGTCCGCCGTGGCACTCGGGTACGACGAACCGGTGACAGCCGGTGCTAGCTGCTGTTGTCGGTGGTCGGCAGAGAGCGCCGGCATCCTCGAATGCTGTGACCTACATGGGTCATTGGCTCTTTTGAACAAATGATGTGGGTTTCTCAGACACGTCCCTGGAATTAGAGTACCAGTCTTATCACAATTGTAAAAAGTACTGCACTTTGCACTACCAAGACAGCATGTTTTCTTCACTTAGTTTGGCCTCTGTGGGAATTCAGATCATAATCTTTTGCTGTATTAACACCAGACTCTACGCGTTGGACTGTATAAGACCAAATAATAGCAACCGCCTTCTAAATGTGGTACAAAACAGCCCTCAGCCAATGTAGCCTGCCTGGTTATTAATGGAATTTGCAACCTGCGTCTCAAACGCAAACACACACACACACACACACACACACACACACACAATATAATATGAGAGGCTTATTTTCTGGTTAGTGAAATACAGTTAGCAGTGCTTCACTGCACTGGCTTACACAATTAGTAGCCCAATGGATTCAGGGGATAAACTGGGTTGAAATTAGAGGCTAAAAGGGAAGAAAGAGAGAGATATATAACACATGGTTAATTGTGTGTAACAGACCAAAGCAAGCAACCAAATCTCTACCAACCAGTCAAAGTCTGCCTCATTTGTCTGTCTCACCAATGCTCCAGATTGACATTTATTTTTATGGCTAATTTAGTATTGACTAGTGGGAACTGTATCTGCCACTACAGAAACTGGCACTCACCAGTTGTTTCTTCCCACGTTTCCCTTTGTGCAGCAACCATTCTGGCTGAGTCAGTGTGCCCTTGGGCAGTATTTGACCTTAGAATGAGCAATTTTGTCAACCCATTTCTCCATCACACCCTGTCTTTCTCACGCTGGGTCCTAATTCGAGCTCTAGATACTTTAAGTCTACACTTCTAGACTTTACACATCATCAGAAGTCATTGAAACTTGAGCCTGGGAGCTCACCTATTGTGGGCTGCATACTTCTGATGCTCTAGCCTCTGTATCATCATATTTCTGTCAACCCTTTTTCTATTGCAAAAGTCCTCTAATACTGAGTAATAATTTCCTCTTTTGCTTTCTGCTTCCTTACTTGTCAATAGGCGCCATCTTTGACGAGTCAGCACGGAAAGATGACGAGGTGTTTCGCCTTGCCGTGGCAGATCTCAATTTGAACAATGAGATCTTGGAGACAGAGAAGATCACCATATCCGTGGAATTTGTTGATGGGAATAACCCCTTCCAGGCTGTGCAAGAAGGTATCATGATAGTATTACAGTGTCTTGGAGTGTTAACATTTGTGCCTGGGAGCAACAGGGGCCTTGCAGGTGCATCAGTTTCAAAGTCAAATTTCCTAAAAAGGCTTGTTTCAACATTCATCCCTTCACAGTCCCATAGTTTTACTTTTGCAAAACATATGAGTTCAAAACTTGAGTCTCAGTAGCATAATGCTTTGTTGAACTCTTCAACAAATTGAGAACGGTGAGGCATAGGAAAGTAAGTCATGTAAAAACACAGCATCAAAACGTTGGCACAAAATCAGTGGCAACATTAATGCTCCCTAGGTTTTCATGCATGGTTGGCATGTCCTCTGACCTGCATCACATAGTCAGCTGAGGATGGGGCAGTGTTTGGTTTATTTCCATTTCCCTTTTTTTTGTTTTGGTTTAGTTTGGACAATAAATAAAGTAGTCAAATAGTCGATACAATAGTCTACATAACTCATTTTCATCCATATATACATAGATTTTGATATGCATGCATGCCTATCGAAGAGTTATATAATGTAGCCGCTTAGTCACAACTAATACCAACAGGCTTGATTCTAAATTAAGCATTTCATTTGAAAAAATCTCACGTAACAAAACTTTGAGGTCAATAATCTTAATAATGCTAGTAATAATCTAGTACAACACATGTTTTTTCAATTTATTTAATCAATATCCTAATATGACTAATTCATCAAAAGACCCTCAGATGTAGAAATGCAAAATTAAACACTACACGAGAAGCAGTGTAGTTGTACTATACTATATTCTGTTCACATTAACAGGACAGTGGACAGATTTACCAGATACATGTCTCACATTTGACTAGATTTACAGTATGTACCCATCATCTCCTGCATGTACATGTAAATATGTACCACGACATTTTACTGCCAATTATGCTGTTTGGTTTTGATGCAAGTGTGTTGTTTTTTTACATTACATTTAGGCATTTAGCAGACGCTTTTATCCAAAGCGACTTCCAAATAAGAGCTTTACATAAAGTGCATAGAATCTTGGGCGAAAACAACAAGATGTCGAATCAAGTAATATGAGGCTGGTGATGAATCACAGGTGCTATAGATAAGTACATTGCTGCCAGTGGCAAAAACGAAAAAGAGCTGTAAATTCAGAAACCGATTACGTCCATTCATTATCAATCACAGTACGATCAAGCTAGACAACAATTCTCATATAATATATCACACGATGCTGAACTTTATAGAGCCGATGTGCCACATTTGTTGTATTCCCGGAACAGATGAGTGTTTAGTCTTTTTTTGAAAGTGGTCAGACAGGTTGATTGTCTGACGGATGTGGGGAGCTGATTCCACCACTGGGGGGCGAGGTAGGAAAAAAGTTAAAATAATTTATTGTTTCGGACCAGCACAGATCTTTTTCCACTGCTTACAAGGTGAAGGTGATAGTCAGTGGGAGACCATGTAGTGATTGATGGCTGAAATCCCGAAGGAAGCACAGTGAAGAAACAAGAAACACATTGGTGATCCACAGTCCGACCCACAGGCTTCACTTTTACACTTTCCCCCAGACCTTCATCTTATATTTACTTGACTGATACTGAAGACCAATACTCATACCAACACTTGACAGTTTAACATGTCAGCCGATAGTTTCTTGTTTCAACATAAACCTACATTTTTGATAAGGATCCCTACACTTGTGTTCTCAGCGAGACATGTTTTTGTAATTAAAAATGAAACTCTCTTGTTACTAATCATATAAGATGTTGCTCTTTTTGAGGTATCTCCTTTTTTTCCCTTTTGTGTTGCCCCTTATTCCTTATCCATATCTGAAAAGGAGAGATATTATATTATATTATACATATTTTGTGCAAGACTGTTAAGCCTTCTGAGACAATATTTCAGATTTTTCGCTATACAAATAAAATGCACACTTGATGTAATAATATTCCAATAAGCAGAAGTATTACAGCCACAAAGATGAAAATGTGGCTGGTACCTTGAAGTATATCCTTTAAAATACTTGTAACACATGTCAAATAATAAAAACAAACATTATACTTCTACCAGGACAATGCTACATGCCGATGAACACTTAAACAAATAATGTATGCTAGGAGTCTTAGCATAAAGCAGTGTAAGCAAAGAAGTGTGAAAAAGCGCATGGATAATTTTGGTGGCTCTGCTGTCATCACGTAATCGATAAGCTGAACAGGGAAATCTCTCCAAAATGCAGCGCACTCCTTTAAGGCAGATGGTAACAGAGGCTGGGAAAACCTACCGTTTGTCAGACTAACGACCCCTGCGGTGGGGGAATAAGGTAAGAGAGGTGAGGCAGAGGTAAAGGCAGGGGAGCCGAGGGTTAGACTAGGGTTAGGGAGGACACTATGTCACTTTACCCGAAGACAGGAACATGTGCTTTCAGCTGGGGGGGTCTTTTCAATATTTCCATTAGAGAGAGAAACCACGCTAATGAATAGCCACAGTGGTCAAGGTTACTCTAGCTGAACTTCAGTCAACCCTGCATTACTTCACTTTATCAAATTTACACAAAAAAAACTAAAGAGGTTGAAGGGAGACAGGAAGTGTGAGAACAATCAAAGTGTGGAAATGGAAAAGCAAAAATAAAGAGATAGCACACTTAAACAAATGAGAGAAAAGAAGAAAAGAATAACAGAGAAAGTGAAAGAACAATCACGAGGAGAGAAAGATAGAGATAGAAGGGAGACAGGGTCAGGGTCTTTAGTGAGGGAAAATCTCTCGCTCTGATGCACCAACATCCATCATGTCATAGCCAAGCTCTTTACGTGGAGGCAAAGACAGAGAACTGTACATTTCCAGTCCCTCATATTGTCCTATTAAAGCACCTTGTCCCATAACTCACCGCGGAGGACAGATGGGACATGTTTGACAACATGCTCTACTCTCTACCTTCATGCTTCCATGGTAGAGTCACATTTTCCATTCTCAGACCTTCACAGAGAGTGGGGGGGGCGGCAAAAAATGATGCTGGTCTCCTTTGAGACCATGTTTATTTCATTTGTTAAATGTCATGGCAGGCACTGCGGTGTTTAGAGAAGTTTGATCCCAGCATGTCAGTTTACAGCTCTCTCTTGACCCTGAACGGCTAAGGGCTCACTACTTTGATATATAGCTGCCAATAGATCAAGCTGACCTTCTTTTAAAGTGCTTTTATTAAAACACATTAAAATGACCTTTTATTGATTTAAAAAAATCTGATCTCAGCCAGATCAGCTCAGCATTATCCTTTTCATATAATGGATAAAATGCAGTTTGGCTTGACATATTGTGTAACCTATTCATGATACACCGGTTGAGAGAATTTATCCTGAATTCATTCTCATACAGCATTTTGATTCGATTTTACACAGTCATGCACAAAGATGTTTTCCTATTATTATATTTTATAGGTTTGAATAAAAGTTTTAAAGTCTCTTGGTCTAAATATTGGCTTTCACACTCCTAGAAACATTTAATTAAAAAGGAAATTATGAATATGTGAATATGAAAAAAGTGACTTCAATCCAAATGTATTTTAATGGGGTCATGCCTGAAAAACATACAGTATATAAGTTGAACTATCTTAGATGCAATTCCAGTGAGCTATAATGACTTCAGTAATAATAATCAAAAGTGGTATGTATAAAAGTATATGATGGACAGTCCATGCTGTGTGTGAGCCCTATAGAAAGCAAGGATTGGAAGAAGCCTAAAGCTTTGATCAACAAGGAAAAACGTTTGCATGCTTTCTAGAACCCTTCATGAGTATCTTGGATAGTCTACCTTAATCAGTGGCCGATATATCCTCAAAAAAAAAGGAGAAAATGTAATCACTATTATTGTTAAGATAAAAGAGTTTCAGCTGATAATTACATCTAGTAATGTGAAGCTTTTTCTTACACTGGCTTAAGTTTAATCAGGTCGCAGACAGGGAGAGGAATTTATAAATATATTGCATTGCTGTCTGTTTACTTTAAGAAAAGAGAAGATAAAGAATGTCGGGAAAAAGGGCATTTCTTGTGTTTACTTTGATTTGTTTAAAATAATGGAATATGGAAAATGAACTGGTCATTCTAACAAGGTAAGTCTTCATTGTCCTCTTCACAGTTGTGCAACTGCAAGAGTTACGTTATTACATCATTGTCAGCCATGTGTGGTCATCACATTATCGGCCTACCTATCCAACAGTAACTGTGTCTACTAAGGATGGTCTTTAGTCTGAACTTTTATTTATATCTTTAAGATATTTGGCCTTCCAAAGGCTTGTGGAGCCATCATTTGCTGTACAGTAAAATAGACAGGGAAGACCTACCTAGCACTGGTGAAGCCCCCCACCCCCCTTTCTCTCTGTTTGGCTGTCTCTTGCCCATAACTAGTTCTAGGTATGGGCTGCAGACCAGTGCTCTCTGATGGCACCCAGTGGTCTTCCCAAGTAACAGCAGGTATTTGGATGAGTATAAAGATGTTGGGGAGTTGGCCAGGGAAGGAAAAGGTGGCTTTGAGGGGAGAGGGACACGAGTCAGCCACCAGGACATACAGTCTCACTTCAAGCGATGGACAGTGCTCTGGGCCTGGCGTTCAGCTCCCTGTTGAAGTGACGTGTTTAGACTGACTGGATCGAGAGACTGGAACTCGCATCGAGCTGGTTCACGTGTGAGGTTGATTTGCCCCTTTTGATTAATGTAATGTGGTATTTTACATTCCACAATGAGGCAAGAGTGCTTCTATTTCAGTCTTAATGAAGGCTGGAGAGAAACTGTGTGTGCAGTGATAAATGTGTACGTGTGTGTGCAGTCACCCAACGACATGTCTTTATATGTATGTAACACAGTACCTCTTCCCTGGGCCCAGTATCGATCGTGTTTCAGGCGGCGTTGGCGGTTCTAGTTTGTTTGAGCAGTGGCAGTCACCTGCTGTGTGTGCTAGACAGTGCTGCCGGGGCAGATGGGGGTTGAAGTGTCATTTTATGTTAGGCAATAAATTAAGCCTCCATTACCCGAAACCCAAGCCCGAAATGAATTTCATCTGACTGTAGATCTCTTCTGTTGCACTTGAGTCCTCAGCCACCACTTCAATAGTATTCATTTGGAGCAGTGACATGGGTGAAAAACAATCCGCTTTAAAAATACACAGCAACGCTCCGGGTTAGGAGCTTTTTTTTGACTAGCCGAGGAAGGGGGACTCGGCTTTGATACACCATCTCTGGGCTTTATTCTGTTACCTGATAATCCCGGCGAGACGCTTAGCGGGGCATTTACCAGGAAGCATAAATTTGAAAGTCTGTAATTTGACAAAAAGAATGAGAAAGAAAATCTGTAAGAGGGAGGGAGGATGGAGGCTGATAAGTGAGAGTCTACGGCCTCTTGCCACAACCTGGGGAGGCAGAGCAAAGAAAAGAGAAACCCAAGCGATCCTTCACACTTTGTTGGCCGCTTTAATCAGGTGGAATCCTCGTTCTGGTGTTTTCTGGTTAGTGGTGTCTTTTGCCAGGACTAACAGCAGGGTAAAACAAACACACAGAAAGAAAAGTATAACATTTCTTTTTGAGAATATTATCCCTTTCAGAATGGACGACACTTGCAGCCTGTAAGGTCAGGAAAACCTCTAGACCACAAGGCTGCCTTCTTTCCGTGACAGTCTCAGGACACTCTGGACTCTCTCCTCAGCCTTTACCCCAACCGACTGTAAAGGTTTCAGCACCTCTTTCTCTCATCTTACCCTTGACTCAGTACTAATTAGGATGATGTATGGCTGTGGGATCTTTAGATGGGGTGGAATAGTCTGAGGCACTTTGATTACAATAAACAAAGCTGGGGATTTCAAACCACACACCAGTAAAAGGGCTTTTCCTCCTCTCCATTGACCATGCCAAGCTGGTTCTAGGGTTTACACAGGTGTGGGTGTGTATGCGCACATATGAATGTGAGTGGGGTACTTGCATGCTTACAGTATGTGCACACGTGGCTTTCAATAAATACTGCAGATGAACAATACTGTAACAAATGTCAGGACACTGGGCATTTAGTCGATAAATCAGACTAAATATCTTTCACAGCCTGACTCGAGCAGCGAAGCCAATGGAAGAAAATCATCATCAGTGGTCCTGCTGGTACCATTATTGTCTGTGTGATGACTTCTCATTAACGGGTTAACTAATGAAGAGGGACTGCACGCCATAGGTGATGCTGCTATGGTGCTTCCTCTCTCTGAATCTGAATATTTCATGTGTTCTCTCTTCCCTTGACTTCTGTTCAGATCACACAACTCATTCTCTCCACAATCATCTGTAGCTGGTCCGCTGCTATCATGCATTATCCATCTTCAGCTTTTCTCTGAGTAAGAGGCCTTTCTATCCAGTTTCTGCCTTTGGAAAATGATCAGTCTGTCTTCGCAGGACTGCATGTCTGAATTCGTGGTGTATGACTACATGTTTGGGGCAGAGAGCAGGCGAGCATGCCAGTAGACGCTACTGGACACAGGGTTGAGTATTTGTGTGTGTGTGTGTGTGTGTGTGTGTGTGTTACAGACATGTGATAAAGAAATAATTAGCACTTCAATCTGCACAATAGCTAAGTGTTGTACTACAGAAGGAGACAAACTATCCTCCTGCTTACACTATGTCTCTCTGGATTTGAGTATAAGCAAATCAAGTTTGCTTAGTTTTTAAACTCAAACAGTAAACAGAAAGAATGTGTGTGTAGGCGGGTGACAAAATAAAGGAAACCTCTAGATCAGGGGTCTAAAACTCGCAGCCCGCATGACGGTATTTTGCGGCCCCCTACTTGACAGCAAAGTTTAGGGTTGGTGCGGCCTGCTCATTTTTCTCATACGCACGTGTGTGAGTCGTTGCCAAGCAACGCAAATTAGCAACGTCAGTGAACTGCAGCGTCGTTTATTACGTTGGTTTCTAAATCTCTCTATGTACGTTTCTTTTGTCACCAGCCCCAGTCACGTCTTTCTCAAAACCTGCTGTGAAGAGAAAAGTTGGCGATGAGCACAGACAATTTCAGGATAAGTGGGAGAC
>JAVQJD010034649.1:0-29163 GCA_036023655.1 Nannoperca australis | reverse complement strand
AATGTCTTGACTCTATTTTCTATTCATTTCACAACGTATGGTGGTGAATAAGTGTGACTTTTCATGGAAAACACAAAATTGTTTGGGTGACCCCAAACTTTTGAACGGTAGTGTAACTGTAAACCATTTTCCTGTGCATTAAGGGATTACTGCCGTCATTTTGAGTACATTACTTTCGGTTTTACCTCCAAATAAAGTGGTTTAGATAATCTGGCTAAACTATTGGCTTTTTTTATAACCTGTGTTGTTCTGTCAGGTCGACAGTGTCACAGTGTTTTCAGATCGTTGTTATTTATTACTTTTGTAATAACAGTTATATCATAGCATAGCAATGATGGCCAAACTTTTGAAAATAGCACCCAAGCCAAAATTATCCTCATCATCCTTATCCTCACTTAATGAGTAATATGTAATTGGAAATAAACCTGATTTGGGTTCTGATTCTAAACATTTAAGCTACGGTTGTGCTTTAGCGTTGCATCCTCCCAAACAAATTTGCAATTAACTGAATTATCGTAAAAAAAACTGACACGCAGTGACGCTGGAGCTTTTGAGGCCCTTTTGGGGTCTGAGGCAGTTGCCCGGTTGGTAATCCACACGCACACACACAAACATGAAGACACACGTCACAGAGACACAGATATACACACATCAGAAGCATTTTCCTTGCCAATTCACTTTAACACAGATATTAGTCAACACACAGTTGGGATATCGAGCAACCTTTGCCCCAATTTCCCTTTTAGAAAGATGTGGGAGCAAACAGCAGCTCCTCAGGTCAAAACCTCGGTCTCTAGTGGGAACTTAAGACTGACTCAGACTTTATGTGCACAAGGTTCTCTGTGGGTTCACTGGATGTGGCACTGCTTGAGACATCACTAGTTCAGGTCTTGCAAGGGATGATGTATGATGTCCGCCTCTTCAATTTAAATTTGGCTGATAATGGTTAAATGCCAAAGGATATGGGAAATAAAACAGGAACAAAGACTTTCAGTAGTATTCACCCCCTTCTGGACACCTTTCTTTTACCTCATCTGGCAGCTCTAATTTCATTTATCCTTGTGATTTTGAATGAATTGACAGTTCGCCTCCCTTAGTTACTGTTGCTACACCTTTCTCAAATGGCACATGTGACGTTTACAATAAAACAGTGAGTCCTTGTTTTCAGACAGGTAGACTAAAGCTGGTTTTTCTCTTTCTCGTTGGCAGAATTCATCAGTTGTAGCTTGCTAATCAAGCTAGCACAGTTCCATACGTTTTTTTGGGGGGGGGTTTGTGCTATTGTTATCTCCAGCTGTATCATATTTAAGGCCAAAGCTATGTGTCCCAGGCAAAAAGTCAGCATCCTCACCAATTAATGATCAACCCTGTATGGCTGCTTAGCTTACATTGTTTTTGTGTCTTGTGTTTATTTTGGACATTGAAGGTTGCAAGTGAAGGCTTTTAGGATGAGGACTAATCAAGTATAACATAAGGTGTCTCAAGTAATGAGTTTATATACGTTTATATGATAATGTGAATTTGAAAAGGCTGAAAAAAAGACATCCCCCTTACTACTGCCCCATACACAGTGGTGCAATGAGTGGGGAAAGCCAGATCTTGACAGGCCTGCCCTGCCCTGCCTAGTTTCGGTTGATTGGACAATCACAGGGAGGGAGGTAGCAAATGTGGAGCCAACATTTTCACAGACAATTCTAAATTAGTTTCTTTCGCATACACCTTTCCTGGTACACGTGTTTACAGTACGCTGTGTGAATGAGAGTCCACGTCATGTGTTGTTTTGTTGCACTCCCATCTTTTCCTCTCCACTTCGAGGAACAGGGCATAACCCTTCTAACAATGTACCTCTCCCTCCTCCTACCGTGTTGCCCTCCTCTCACTCCCTGTTTCAGTCAAAACACAAGTTTAGTTATAAATCTTCACCTCTGTGATTTCTCACACAACTCCCACAGCTAAGATCACACTCACATAAAGGAATCATTAACCTATGGGATGTCATCATAAATAACAGTTGTAGAGACTGAATCAGTTGTTTATCTCTGTGTCTGTCATCCTCATCCTCCTTCTCTTTCTGATCCTCGTGCCCCGTTTACACCTCTCAGGCTTTCGAGGTGCGTGTTTGTGTAGGTCAGTGTGTTCGAGTGTGTGAGACAAAGATGGATAGATTTTTACTATGTTCTCATGTCATAAAAGGAAGGAGTGCCCCGAACTGTGCTTCGTTTGTGCTGTGCACACATGTCCTCATGCACGTGTCTTTTAGCCTGACAACATGGCACATACATGTATTATTTGTGCGTGTGTGTGTGTGTGTGTGTGTGTGAGGCCTTGACAGCATCCACCACTCCTTCCCCTTATCCAGCGAGGAAGCTCTTGAGGCTCAAGAGACTCATCAACCATTAACTCATAACTATTTAAAGGAATTGGGCGAAAGTTCATGTCCTAAGATTATTGTTAAAACTGAAGATTCCCAGAGAGCAGCATATGGAGCAGACACACACACACACAGATATGTACTACAACAGTGGATGATCTCTCTGTGTCTCTGCAGCATCGTATGTGTGTGTTTGTCCTTAAATTTGTTTGCATGAAAAGGTTCGATACGTTTCTTTACAATCCCACAGTGTGTTCTGTGCTGAGTGCTGTTCATTGGAGTTCAGTCACCATGTCTTAATGTCTTAATACACCTCACGTCCCAGTTACATTATGATGCTGACAGCAATGTTCAACATATCCTGAACATCAGTGTGTGTGTGCGTGTGTGTGTGTGTGTGTGTGTGTGTGTAAATCTGGTGAGCCCAGCCTTCTCATCACAATGGGTAATTAAATTATGTGTGACAATTATTAAAGGCTGGGTTGAAAGACTGAATAGATAAGCCCTTTTTGTTTAAAAACTGTTGCAGTTGGGTGAGTGTAATATAGCTTAAATATTTATATGTTAATATTAATATAATATTTTTTTTTTTTGCTAACTTAGGACAGGGACACGTTCCGATTGTTGAGCTGATTATAACCATGATTTGGGCGAAAGTCGCTCCTCGTTGTTTTTGTTCGGATTATTATTTTATGTTAATGTGTTTGAGTGCAAAACGAGCTTTAGAGGTGCTGATAGGTGTATGTTTGAACTTTGGATATGACCACTCTAGCTGTTGCCCCCTTTTTCCAGGTTTTATGTTAAACTAAGTTAAGAGAGAGTGCAAACACTTCTTTGTTCCCTTTGACTTACTGAAAACCAGCGCTTGGCACTGAACAATGCCACCGGGCACAGGGTGCTGTGTTGGCTAATGTAGTCCATCTCGGTTACGGTTAGTTTCAGCACACACAGCATACATAAAAACACATATCTTTATGTACAGAAACATAAACACAGCCTGTTGTTAGATGCAAACTCAGTTGTATGATATAATCTGATGAGTTATTTTTTCACAGTTTGTCTCCCAGTTTTCAAACTGTTAAACATGGTTGTAGATATGTCCTGCTATGGGCAGCCACTTTGTGTGAGCCTTTAGGTTGAGCAAGAAGTTTTTTTACATCTACAATCTACAAATGCAAAATGCTATTCCCGGCACAATGGTGATCAAATTCAGTTTTATGTTTTTTTCCTGTTATATTCTTTCAAAGAACTGATGACTTTCCCTTTTGGAAAACACGCAGTTCTGCATGCTTTCTAATTGGCTCTGCATTGTTGGAAGGATTGGTTTTTATCCCAGCACATACTTGGTTAGGTATGAGGGTTAAAGTGAAAGCTACTGTCAAGTTAACCTGAGACCTCTTGACTCTACCTGTCCAATTGCGATCCATTTTGGGTAAAATAACACAGTTGTGAGCGAGTGATTGATGTGAGCAGACCAGCTGAGACTCTCTGTCTCTGAATTGTTCAGTCAGTCCGTCTCTTCTGTCTAATTTCCATAATCATTGTTTCACTTTTGTCAGGATCACGTAAGTTTTGCTTTGTAATGTTTTTATCCACCCCTCTATAGTCACATAACGTATGTACAAATGAAAATGAAGGCAGAAATTTCCCCTTGTCAGCATCAATAAGAAGAAACCACTTCTCTCTTGTTTGACCTAGGAACGTGTGCGAGCATTACTGCATATTTTATTTAGCAGAATTATGAGACAAATAACTCTACTGGATGCTGTGCTGTCCTTGTGTGTTTATTTATTTATATTTTGAAAGGACAATGCACATTGATGAAAATCACTGTAAATGTAAATGTTTCAAGTTTTTCCCTGGGCCAGATGTTCAATTAGGCCGTGAAAAAAACAATAAAATATGCAACATGTAAAATAAAAACAACACAATGTAATCAAAACATAAAAGCAATTGCGAACGATTGAACAAAAAGCGAGGTACAGTGATTTTAAATATCCTGCCTGTCATCATCATATAGTGCTGTATGCACAGGTTGTACTAGATCTGCCATTTTTGAATGAAAAAAAGATCAACTTGAGGTTTCCGCTAAAATTGGTTCACTGTCAGATAAAATCTGAATAATAAAGGGCACAGTGTGTGTCTCAGCTCCAGTTTATGAGAGATAACTGCTTTCATATCCTGGTTAGAAAGTAACCATTATGATAAAAAAAATTTAAAAATAATCAGAAATGTAGTATGCTGGTATTTTGTCGGTATTGCATGAGGAGGCAGAAGTGAGTGTGTCACCGCTGTCACATCGACACTGAGTGACTGAGCGTAGGGAGAGAAGTGCAACTAGAGAGGCATGATGAGGTTGCCTGTCAGAGTGAAGCAACAGGAAATCATCTGCATCTGATGTCTACCACCTTACACACACACACACACACACACACACACACTCACACACTTACACTTACTGGAGAATACACAAATGCAAGGAAACTATTTTAAGCACATGGGCACACAAACAAGTATATGATTATGCAGAAAACACAAAGACATAAAAAGAATTAGAAATAAAAGACACACACACTTGCGCACACACACACAGACCACATGATAGTTAGCTGTCTGAACTTCTGCTGAGCCCAGACTCTGTCAGAGAGAAAATGTGTGTGTGTGTGTAGTTCCCTTTCTACCGGTCATCACTTCCTGAGGAAAAACATGACCACACACGCCCACACCCCCCCCCCACACACACACACACACTCTCTCTTCTCCTGTCACTGTCACTGTCACTTGGTTGCTGGTCAGTGAGCAGACATTGAACACTTTCTCAATTGAAACGGGAGAAACAGGGTGAGTGGACTATCCTGTACCGTGTGTGTGTGTGTGTGTGTGTTCATTATATTGAACCAATGCATGAGCTGTGGAAAGCTACAATGAATGCAAAGATTAGCCTACTTCTGCATCTGATAAAAGGCTTTAGACTGTCAGATAACTGCATTGAATACATTTATGCTTTTAAAAATGGTGTGTGGTGAGCCAATTTCGATGCAGATTTTGGTATGCAGATTTGTGATATTTTGTAGCACCGGAAGCTTAAACACCTGCAGTTCATAGAATAATTTTCCCCAAAAGGGCCAAATGAGCAAAGGAAAATATGTAACTAGGTCATGTGAGGCAGATCCATATTCTTAAGACTTCAGTGTTACTTTGTGTTTGTGTGTAAATGCACATACCATCAGCTCATTTGAAATAAAGACACACGGCTTAAGTCAGAATTAGACATGAAGTAGTAATATTTTAGAATTAAGTTATATGTTCAACTGTATAATGATTCTAACCTGTGTGTGCAGGTTTGTTGCATGTAAAATGCAGAGAAGCACATTTTCTTCAATTTTTTGCCTCCTCCTCAATCTCACCTCAGATTGACCTGATGTTTTCCAGTGCCTCACTTTCCTAGCTGTGGAAGTTTAAACACAAAAATTAAACCAAAAATCAAATCAGAGAGAGACTGTCTGGGTGCCAAGCAGACAGAGATTGTGGTTTTTAACCTCCCACTGTGCCAAGCTTTGAAGTTTTATGAGTAAATTCAGTACCAACTGAGCAAGTGGGTTTTCAGATGCAAGGAGACTCTCGTTTCTGTCAAGAGGGCAGTACAGACCTCTGGCTGACACAGCGTTCACATGATTTTCCATTACTCTCCTGTTTGATCATTCAGGTGCAGAAGGGGAAGGCCCTTTCAGGTAGTCTTGCCCATAGTGGCGTCATACCACCAAAGTAAAAAAAAAAGTGGCAATTTCCTGAAGAGTGAGGCAGAATGGCAGTTTTTCTGTTTTTTAATGCAACATTCAATTTTTGATACCCTGCGGTTTATGATGGGTAAAACTGAACTAAATTAGTCAAAACAGTATTATTACAACACGTGATCTTTCCACTGTATCCCACAGTTTCCTCATGGAGGACTAGACGGGCAAAAAAATCAAGCACACTTTTCAAAGAAATTGTGGGAACTGTGAGCTAGACGTGCAGGCGGGCATATTTTCACTTTTAGTCACTGACGCTGAACCACATGCTGTTTTACATGAAGAGGTCAGGAAGTCACTGTGCACCAACTCACTCCATCTTTCTGTCTTTGTGTGTCACACATACTCACATTCATACGCACGGGACAGGTGTAATAATATAAATGGCTTTCTGTGTAAATGAAAAAAAAAACACGCCTTCGTCTAGAAGGAAAATACTCTGCAAAATGTAATTTTGTCATCAGGGTTTTAGAATAGCTACAGCAACTTGTAAAGTGCTAAATGAATCATATGGGGTACTACTAGAGGGTATATATTTATATTTACCTGCCTGCAGTTTGTGCACTTCACTTTTTTTCCAACATAATATGTTTGCAGCAGTGCCTCTGAGTGATTGTCTGCTTTGACGTTAGTGGTGTATTTCCCACCCTTGCATAGTTTTTATTCAAACAGAGAAGATAAGAGTGTTAATGCCTCTGAATGCAGCAGGGCAGGTTCTGCCTTTTGTCTCTCACATTACTAAATATACCAGACCGGCTGCTGTGTTGACTTCTCTCCTTTCCTATACTCCTCACTATGCACATTTTCTTTGCTTGACTGTTAAATGACTTAATGTGTAGGAGTGTAGGAGGCTTCTACACCCTCTGAAAAATGAAGATTATACTGGATGTTTTCCAACTGCAGGGCTTATTCATTATGAGCTTTTTGTATTCTTCCAGTCTTTTCCCATGGCGTTTTATTTGTATATAAACTGATAAAAAGCTTATTCATTCAAATCTACATTCAAAGGTACAAAAAGGACTTCACCTACTTTCTGTCCAGTAATCTGATCCCCAGCCTTTGCTTCAGTTGTTTTGGACCAAATCATTGCTGCTGTGAAGAAATATGAATGTTAAAAAACATTAGTTTTGCAACTTTGTCCCTGAAGGAAAGATTTCACATCTCTCTGTTTGACCTCGTAGTTGCACCTCTTTTTCTTGTACTGCTGCTTTCAGAGAACAACATCGTTCCCTCTCCTGGAGTTAACATTACAGTATCATTATTTTTGTTTAATGATACAACTTTTGTGAGTCAGGCTGTACTTTTGCTCATTCTCCATTTAATGGTTGTCCATTCAAAGATTCTTTAAATATTTTACATGATTGTATGTGTTAGCTCACACACACACACGCACAAACAAACAAACAATCATCAGTACAGTAGCTTGCCAGACCAGACTACTAGTTTGCCGTTGGCCTTTTGTTATAATGCTCATGACTGAGGCAATAGCTGATAGAAAGTACTCCTACCTGGAATACAAGTTCTGACATGTGAAAATCTGAGAACTGGCAGGAGACACTGGCACGACTGTCACGCACATGCTCACACACACACACACGCACACACCTTTGCAAACACAACACACATTGCATAAACCTTAGTAATCACCTGTCACTTTTTATGATGTCTGACAGGGTGTTTGCACACACTGTACTCATAGATACAAACATGTTGAAATCATTTGAATTTAAACTGCAGTGTTTCCACGAAAATTCTCCGAAGAAAAGTTACAGTACAAACCTGTTTTCACCTTCAATTACGACATGAATTAAGTACCGTGGTTTTACTGCCAAGCTGCAGTCGCCTTCCTTTTTTTATTTCTAACTTGTGTTAAAAAGCCTGCTGAGTACAGAGCAAAGATAAGGGGTTTTTCTTGAAGCCTCAAGGGTACAGTTTGATTTCTTGAAGTGGTCTGGGGACTCGCTCTCTGTCACCCCTTTCACTTTATCTCTCTCAGTCTTCATCTCCAGAGCTCCCTCTCTCCCACTAGATTCATGTCAACCAGGGCACAAGTCGCTCCAATGCTCCATCTATTTTAGGGTTGGATTGGCTGGCAACAGGCCAACAAATAGAAAAATAACCAGGTTTCTCTGGTTATTAATAGTCAGCATTTTCCCCTACAGCAGCTTCCAAGACAGTGGAAGCTACAGCCTGTGGAGACACACACACACACACACAGGCCTCTTTCTCTCTCCTGTTCTGAAACAATGTCACAGTCGATGTGAATTTTAAGTGGATCCCCTGCTGATTTTCGTTGCCACCGTCCAAACAAGTAAAAAGGAAACAATAAGTAGTTGAGAGAGGAGGATGTTTGCTCCACGGGGATGTTTTGCCAAATAATTTGGAGCCATTTCAAGTACTTTCTATACGTGGTGCTACTGTGCCATCGGAGTATTGCTATTTTAGTTTTGTCCTGTTGCATAATTCATCGCATTCTTTGTTACATTTTTTTCCAAATCAGGCACTCGAGGTTGATTAGAGGAGGTTTATTTTGAGATTCGGTGTTGGTTACAAAAGGTTGTTTGGCAGGCCGGGTGGTTCAGTGCACAGACCTTTTACTCTATTGATTATTTATAAACTGTTGTTGCCAGTCTGTCTTTTCCTTTTCAGAGTTTATCTAGTTTAAATTAAGGTCAGAATTCAAGCATGGCTTCCTCCTTCTTCAAAAACAGAAAGAAGTGTGGGAAAAATAAATCGTTTCCAGTATTCCGATTTAAAAAGACACATCAGACCTTTCCTCACTAGAAAAAGTATTCTGCCTACAGCTTTTGCATGAAAATATTTTTAATTGGAAGGGGGGAAATTGTCTGGTGATGTATGTTCTTCTATCTGTCAAAAAATTCAATTAAAGATCAAAACCAACAGCTCATTTTATAAAACTGTTTAAACCCATATTTAAAGATGTACGTTTTCAGTAGAAATGGACGGGTCTGAATGAGTTGTTTAGTGCTACAGACAGCGTAGGGAAGTCAGATAGCACAGAGAGATGGACAAACACATTGTTTGTTTTCGACTTTTTATGTGATTTGTTGACAAAAACTAAAATATATAATATCTCCAGCCCTATCATTTATTATCTTAACCTCTGTACTCCTTACTTTAAAAAAAATAGCATTTTGACAAAAAAAACGTGTCAAAATTTTGACTAAAACACATTCAAACAAGTTAGTTATAGCTGTAGGGTCTGCAGTTTAGACAATTTAATTAACAATTAAATACATCAAATAAGATATTCTACTAAATCTGGATCACCAAACATCCTTGTACAAACGTACCCCTGATTATATAGCCTTGTATGTGGTTTGCTTTTGTGTGGACTGTAGTAATCTCTGATGACTGGACTTTGAACATCTCGGCTGACTTCTCTCCTCCAATGTCTGATCTGAGTTAGATATTGGAATTACTGATGAGTTTTCATTCATTTATATCAACAAACAGCTGAAAATCTAGAGTGTGCCGTGTGGTAGAAATCGATTTCCAATACTTTTTGACTCTTGATCCAGCTTTTCATAGATTATTCAGGTATTTATTTTCCTCCAAGTAGCAGAGTTTATGAAAAGATAATGCTAGTGATATACTATATGTTTCGTCCTGTCAGCAAATCCCATGAAAAGACAAAAACTAACAATTAATTGATCCCACTAACAAGTATAATCTGTGTGGCCAAAGTCTGATAAAGCTTATTCATCTGTGCCACAGAGCTCCATTTGTTGTTCAGATACTATTAAAAACACATCACTGAGTGACACAATTATGCTGGCTGACATGTTCCTTCAATACACTGTATATGAAGTTATTGTGAGTCAACCCCATATACATTGTCCTGTTGCTGTTAATACTTGCTTGCGCTCCAAAGCTACGGCAAAAAATTGTCCCCAATAAATCCACTATTTATACCTGCCTGAGTAATGTTTGCTAAAAACGAAAGTGCCCAGCTTTTTTAGAAAATAGTTTTTTTATTCATCTTTATATTTGTGATATTTTTAAAGACTTACATCTTTAATAGGAAGAAATGGGCTTGTAGCTGATAGCCACAGACAATGTAAGGAATACTGAAAATATTGGGAGAAGGACAAACACATTGTTGGTGTTACCATGGGATTTGTTTTCAATAAGAAAAATATAGAATATTGCCAGCCATATCTATAGTAATGCTGACCAAAACACAGTCTTTCTAGAAAATAAGAATACAATCCCTAGAAGCTGAAAAGGCCTGTTACAGCAATTTTCAATGCCAAGAGAGTTCTTAATTAACAATCTGTAACACATTTCAGCACTCAGAAGGTGCAGTCTGTTCCACTCCAAGAGCTAGAATCTGACATCCTTGGCCTTAGAAAGAGGCTCAAACAGTCCCTGTGCTTTGGTTGGGCAATCACAGCTAGCCACCCAAACAGCAACAGAGGAAGACAGTGTTTTGAGCAGATGATACGTTCCTCAGTGCCAGAGTTCATCTTGTACTCCCTGTGACACAATCTGCCCCCCTGTTTACAAGATAACAGACAGACTGCAGGAATGAACTGGAGGACCGGGGCTTCTCCTCATGATGTTGAGTGTGTGTTTGTGTGTGTGTGTGTGTACACATTGTTTATGTTTTGGGGTTTTCTGAACAGACATATTTAATCATTAACACTATATACAGGGCAGCATGTGGGCTGATCTATGTTTTTTTTCAATGTCATGCTTTCTCTTTTTAACTCATCCTCCCTTTCTCTCTCTATCTCTCCAGCTTTTCCTCTTCCTCCCCTCCTCTCTGTGGTTCTAGTGTTGTTTTCTTTTGTCAAGGCCACTTACAGTCAACAAAGGATATTGCATCAGCTGTCACGCCACTGCTTCATCTCTCTTCCACAGCAGACATGGTGGACACCCAGCAGCTCCTAGCCTGGCCTGTCGGTTTCAGTCTGAACGCTGTGGACCTGTCGGAGCTGGACGACAGCTCCCACTCCCTCGACATGAAGCATTTGTCCACGTTAGACTACGCCTCCATCTCCTCCTCCTCCATCCCGTCCTCCCTGTCTCCCCCACTCGTATCCTGCATCTCCTCTGGCAGTGTGGCCTATGACCCAAGTCCAGCGCAGAGCGAAGAACACCTGACCAACATGGACTACACAAACATGCACAGCTACAGGATGGAGCCGGACGTGCACAGTAAGTCCAGTCTGTGTAATTAGTTAACCGGAGGTGAAACATATCTGGTTTCTTCGTGCTGATTGAGTGCACACAAAGCTTAGCTTGCAGGAGGTAGGAACTGAATCAGTCAGTCTTTGCATAAGAAAGCTGTAATGTAAAAATACATTAAGTGTACCACATTCAGAGGAGAGCTGGTCGAGATATTGATTTGTACGTGTGCTGAAAAAACATCTGAGGAAACCAACAGAGCATTAAAACTGAAAATGGAAATAAGAGGTGAAGTAAGATAGTTTTAGCTTTCTATCTGTCTGCCCACATGGTGTCCCACCTGCCTAATGACTTTTCTTCTATCAGACTCGATCAAGCTGGAGCCCGAGTCGCCTCCGCAGTACTCTGACAGTCCCGTGTTCTCCAAGCTCCAGGACGATACGTCGGCGTCAGCACTGAACATCGAGTGTCGCGTGTGTGGCGACAAAGCGTCGGGGTTTCACTATGGCGTCCATGCCTGTGAGGGCTGCAAGGTAGGACTGAAACACATCGTGAGTAAAGATGAAAATGAGATGTACAGTTTACTGTGTATATGAATTTACTTCCCCAATAGACAAAGAAAAGCAACAAGTCCACACAATTATGAGGATTGAACTAATTTATATAGTTATATATAGTTTGTCATTTTTGCTTTAAAAAGCACTTACATGACAAATAAGTTCTCAAAATGGTGGCAGATTAATTTTCTGTTGACCGTTGACGTTCAGCTCTACATTGCACATCACACTGAGCAGACTTCCTTCTGCTTTGTGGTGCTTCAGACGTCTCAAACTTGAAAGGTTATTCAATTCTAACCGATTCTTTGTTGGTTGAGTGTACATATTACAGCAGTGCAGAATAAATTGATTGCTGCTCTAAGAAAGTATAATGCTCAAGATCAAGATCGTACCAGAGTCATGTCAGGAAATGGTAGTGGGTATAACAATTTCTACCGTGAATCGTTAAGTTTTGTTTCTCTTCCATCTCTCTTTCTTTTTCTGTCACAGTGTGTCACTCTTCAGTGAAACATGTTGGTGGAATAAATAATTCTATAATGAAGGGAGAGAAGTGTGCATTTTTTTTATTTGTTTGATGTCTGTCACTTTAACCACAAGCCCCATACATTTTCCACTCTGCTGGGGCTCAACAAAGGCTGGCGCTTCTACAGACACAGAGTCAGCCCCTTAAACTTTCTGTCTGTTTGTCTGTCAGTATAGAGTATAAATAACTAATAGAGTGTGGGGGAAGTTTCACACATATTTCCATTTTCTTTGAAATATTGAGACATTATAAACCTACGAGGTGGATTTTCAGAAACAGAAGCAGTTCTACGTATGCTTATTCAGTTTTTTATTTATTCATTATATATTCCAGAAAATTGGTATTACAAGCTACTATATATATATATATGCTGTATTGCTGTATCACCTTCAGCAAGTCTCTGCAGTGTAAGAAAAGCTCACCCTAAGCCTAACCCTAAAATGTTTATTTAAATAATTTTAGATTACTTTGTATTAGAATAAAAAGTCATCTACCATTTGAAGTCACAAATACCTCCTCTTAGTATTAAATTTGTAATTTGAATTTATGGACATTATAGATTACTATTAAAATTACAGAACTTCTGAAGATCTACTAAAATGTGAAAATATTAAACTTTTTTCAGAGCATTTTGATACCATCGGAGAAAAGTAGAAACCTTGACGTGCACTTAGAGACCAGAAAAATAGAAACACCTGTATGATGTAACCCAATGCAACACTTCATTACTGAAAGGATAAGTCTTGTGACAACCTAATTTACATATTGGAGCAACAAACGTGTTAGAATCCATTCACAGTCTGTCAGGACTGTTGTGTTGGATTTACTACAAGGTACAAGCGTTTCTGTTTTTCTGTCCACTTAGTCTGAGTCATTCTGTACCTTCAGAGGCTGAATGAAGGTAAGGTACAGTGGTCATTGTTCTGCTAAAGTCTCAGGGGAGACTCACCAGAAGAGGGGGTCAGCCAAGGAGGCAAACACTTGATTGTTTCAAAACAGAAAACATTCTTTATTGAGGTGGAGTCTTGACCCCCTTTAACTTCCTCCTTCTTTAAATAACCTACGATTAAAAAAGAAACATCTGTGGATCACAGGAATGCAGATGCCAAACACCAGCCTTCACATAGAGCCCAGATGTGGATTTGTATGCTTACAAAAAAAAACTCAAATGCAATTCTCCTCGTGAAGCTTACAGCCCTCAGGTTTTTTCTTTTTCTGTCTGCTCTCCTTCTATTCGATTCAGTCTTTCCATTAGCTCTCTTAGTCAGCATAGACAAACACCACAGTCATCAACAAACTCTTGAATGTGTTTTGGGAGTTTGACCATGGCTGCATGGTTAATAGCTGAGATAAGCAGGAGTCTTATGGCTCCTTTGGTCCCAAGGTTGAAAACATCAAAGCACAAATCCACCCTTAAACGCAATCTACTTTTAAACACTCTTGTGGGCATTATGATTGGCTTCTTCACAGATTAGAAAAGAAACTGGTATCTAATCTGCATCTACCAGTCAATAGATGCTGTATGGATCAAGAAACTTGAATCAAAGACTTCACTTCTCCTGTCTTGTCTCAACTATAATGCAAATAAAGGTGTTTTCTATCTTTTGCACATACTAGGGAAATAATGTTCCTCTAAAATCTTTACATGATTTTTTCTTTACTTTATCTTATCATACTTTTATTGTCGTATTTGCCAACACAAATAGTCTCTCAGTAAATGCACATTTCCTGCACTAGTGCGGCACAAATCTCTTACCAGTTCTTAGAAAAGGAGCAGGGTTAGCAGTGTAGAGCAAATTAAAAAAAAGTAGATATCTTTAGTGAAAATATCTACAGTGAATAACTGTGAGTAACTGACTGTCTCTCTCTTTCTTTCTTTCTTTCTTTCTCGCAGGGTTTCTTCAGGCGCACAATCAGGTTAAAGTTGGTGTACGATCACTGTGATCTTCACTGTCGCATTCACAAGAAGTCCCGTAACAAGTGCCAATACTGTCGCTTCCAGAAGTGCCTCAATGTTGGCATGTCACACAACGGTAAGATGGCAATACTGTCCTACACAGCGTTTCGAACAATCAAGTGTACGAGTATGACGTGTAAGATTTCAATTCAATTCAGTTTGATTTATATAGCACCGTATCATAACAAAGTTATACCAGGGCACTTTTACGAAAGATAAACTTATGTGTGAAATGAACACATTTACGGTTAGGCCATGTAACTTAACTTCATGACAATAACAGGAGTCAAAGCTTCTGTACATTTAGGGGCTTTTGATGTCATGCCTTCTCTTTAGACATGATTGATCCCCCACCCCTATTTACACTAACTATAAATAGGCAGATATAGGGTAAAGGATTCTTCTCTGAAATTGTGGCCCAGGAAACGCCTCTTTGCAGACCAGCTCTTCTGCCTCTGATGCCCTCTGAGAAGGGCAGGTACATCCTCAATACACTGCTGCCAATTTGGCCTTTGATATATATATATATTGCCAGTTGCTTCCTCTGTGGTCTTTGGCCTGTATTGCAACCCTCGGGTTCAATTCCTATCATTCGTGCAATGTAACTGCCGCCTGAAGAGCAAGATTCAAAGATGAAATTGTGGTTGAACTATCTTAAACCCCACCCTTCCTAGGGCTAATACTGGCAGAATCGAAAACAGCAAAGAAGCGGTAACTGTGTTTAGATGTGTGTTAAAACTCTCCGATACTTGTGCTACTCTCGAGCTGAAAGAGTGACCCACTTAAATCACTAGACTCGAATACATTATAAACATATACATCTGTATCTGGAGTGTGGTACTCTGACCTTTTCATTGCATACCACCAAAAAATTGTTGTTGAACGACCTCATGAACACAGCACTAGACGGTCTGTCAGCTTTGCTGCCGTTGGAATGTGGTGGAAAGTTATGGAAGACATATGCTTGTTGTTTACAGTATGTTTCTACATTAGTGATGTAAGTTGACTGTTTTGTGTTGTACTTATGTTTGCGAACAGTTGACATCACAAGTAGTCATTGTCCTGCCGTAATGGGCCTGTCAAAAATGTCAGAATTACATTCTCACCGTGCCGGAACGATATAAAATGGGGTGCACAAACAAATGGTCCCAAAGTTGCTAATGTTCATGAGCAGACAATATTTTATTTTATTATCATCACATTTATTACTAATATATATTAAAGTGAAAATCATTTATTAAGATAAAGATAGATCACATAAGGTGACAACATTATGACGCATCGTCAGTTTAAAATGTTAATGCATTTGCTCAAAAAAATCTAATGGAATTAGCAAATCCACATGTTCATGCCTTGCTCAGCCATGGTACACCCACACAGGTGTTTTTCACCTTCACGTGCCAGGTCAGGGTAGGAATGCACGCAGACCACAGGCAACTGCAGACACCTCCCACGCTCTACCAGCTTCGGGCCGATCAATTATGCAGTCAATCCAAATACAGTTTACTACTGCTTCTGCAGTTTCACAAGCTGCTTCTGATGTGGAATTTTGTTAGCTCTGAAAAAAAGGCTGAAATTTGTATGTATTTACAAAAAATATACAACTGATATCAGGTGTGATTGTTTATCTCCCTCTGGTTTAAAGTAAATGTTAGTTTAGCCGCTAAAATGCAAGGTGAAAACTTTCAGACGACACCACCTCACAAGCTCCAAAGCAGAAGTAAAACATCTAGAGAAATCATGTATTAAAAATAGAATTATTTCTTGAGTGACACATCTTTGCCATCCCCTGTGATCGTTCAGCTGTTGAGTTTATTGGCTTTTGTTGGGCACTGGAGCGCACCGTTTCTATATCAAGCGCTGAGATGTGAGTTTCAGTGTGGACCTCATGACTGTGTAAGCAGTGGTTATGCTTGATGATCATCTCCCTGCCTCTCCTGTTAGTTTTGTTGCTCCTGTTAGGCTGGGACAACCTACAGCTTTCACTCTTTTTACATAAAAAGTATCAGCATAGCTTCACAAATCTTGCTTTTCGTCCAACAAAAGTTCTTCAGACACTGAAAAAGGATGTGATGGACAGGGCTGACATGATAAATAAATTCTGAACATGAATTAAAACTCTGTTGAAATAATAACATCTCAATTTTATAAATAACACATTGCAGTTTCCATTGGCTGAGCGCACAAACTCACTTGCTGAGGAAAGAAACTGGCAGGACAGGAAATAACATGGTCAATCAATCCCACCCGCTCTCTCCAGTCAAACCAGGTGGACGTCGGAGAGTTTGCCTCAGAAGCAAATTTTTGCATCTATAGAGAGCATTGCATTGTTTGAAATGAAATGTAGTCTGCACTAGTTTTTTGTTCCATTTTGGGAATTTCTGCCCAGCTTAAAATGTCCTTTCTCTGCCTTTACTAAAACACTGGCATTGCAATTTAAATTCAGGCTCTGTTATATGAACTGAAATGTTTCAGCTAAAGTGAGAATACCAATATATTCTCTCAGATGATTTTATTTTTAGAAAGTTGTTTCTAACATGTATGAGTTAAACTCAGATCAGTGTGACCAGGATTTGAGGCTCAACGGCAAACCTGCTTTATTTTTACAGTCTGCTACTAGCATCTGCTATAATTAGTTTGATTCTCCTCTCCTGCCACTTTATCTCTCTGTCCCTCTCCCTGCCCCCTCCTTCCCTCATATCACTCTACTGTTATTTCATGAGCTACAGCCCATGCTTTGAAAGCCTGCTCTGTGTGGGTTTTTATTTTATCAATGATTGACATCTCTGAGTACATAGACCTCAACTGATTTCTCCAACCTGCTGTGTCACTGCTGTGGGCTCATTGCCAGTTGGTGGTAGGGCAACTTTAGTTTGTATTAATTTGCTTAAGGTGTGCATTCATCACACAATCAGCATTACACAATCACATACACACTGCGGTGAATGCAAAGTACAGGCTTGAAGGATAATTAATGACTTCCACTAACAGTAAAAAGAGGGTTTAACCATTTCTGAACTTGGCATCAAATTTCACTTCACTTACGAAGAACATTTTCACTGCATTCACCATTAAATCTACAATACAGTTATACCTTTGTCAAGTGTACTATTATTCATAAATTATTGTCTGTTGTCAAAAGAAACTGCACTACTTTTGAAAAAGTTTTCAAAGTGGTGTACCTATTTCTATGATCTATATATATCGAAGCTAAATACAAAAAGTAAAACAACTGCATTAATATTAAAGTTATGAAAACAATTAAGTTTCTAACAGAACCAATAAATGATGACATAAGACCAGGCTCCTTTGTTAGGTATTTCTTAATGCACAATGTAATATTACCTGCAGTGCCAGGTGGAGAAAAGAGAAAATTATGAGTTTTTCAGGTTTTCCAATAACATCAAGAGCACACCATTATATACACCCAAAAAAATCAAAATGCAGTGAAGCTAAAAATGACTGAAACAGTTAAACGACTAATTGTTGCAGCTAACTTTCATGAGATTTAGCATTGGTAACTAAATCTTGATGTTCTCTTTTACACATTCACAGTTGTGTTCAGAAATGAAAATGATATGAATAATAGCTCACTGTGAACCCCTATTCTTGCTTGCAGCATGTTTATGTGTGCTCCTATACATCTGCCTGCCTGCCAACCTTGTGTGCATGTGTGTCCATTTGTGCACTAATGGGTGTTTCTGTCTGTCCGTTTCCTTTCCCAGCCATTCGTTTTGGCCGGATGCCCCAGGCGGAGAAGGAGAAACTGCTGGCTGAGTTCTCGTCTGACATGGAGCACATACACCCGGAGGCAGCAGATCTGAGGGCTCTGTCCCGGCATCTGTACGAGGCCTATCTCAAATACTTCCCCCTCACCAAGGCCAAGGCCAGGGCCATCCTCTCTGGGAAGACCGGAGATAACGCGGTAAGCTGCAATGCCTTCATTCTACTTTTATTTATTTATATACATAATGGAGGGGAAGTACTGTATATTGCCTGCATAAGCCAAAAACATATTATTGAGTTTTCTACTGGATATCACAGTACAATAAATGATGCTGTTAGTGAGACTTATTAAATGCGCATTCACCACATAATTTGTGTTGAAGGCCACAGAAACATTGCCCTTTTTTAGCGATGATTACATTTGTATACCGAATCTATCGGTTATAGATTATATTCACAGGAAACTGTATGTATGTGCAACACATTTTAGAATGATCTGAGCAGTACAATTCAAATCTGTCCTATATTTTATTTATATCAAACAGCACATATTATACATTTACACTTAAACATAACGTCATATTCTACTAAAACTCTGATGTAGGAAATAAAAGAACCTATGATCCTACCTTGACTATGAGAAATCTCTGTATCCTCACTTACACATGCATTTTATCTCAGATTTTGTGCTGCCTTGAGTTTTAAATGAAACAAGCAGTTGCTTGGGGAAAAACAATGGTAAAAGCAATACAAGTTTGAACTGAAGTAGTCTAAACTCTTCCACTCACTGCACATGTTGGCACATTTTTTGCCAGCATTGTCTTCACGTTACCACGCTCAGTTTAGTTCAGTTGAGGTCTGAGGAAAAGTGGATTGACTGGTTTCTACATGTCTTGGCTGTTAGAGCACATCTCAGATTACAGTGGTCAAGCTGTGCAACTCGATAACACAGCCTCTCGGAAGTCTCATATACAGTAATGGCTTCAACATTCCTACTCAAAATGTCAAACTAACTTATTAAGACATTTGGTCCTTTATACAAGTGAACTGTAGGAAAATGTGTTGGCCAAAACCATGAAATGTGAGATATCATCTATTTCTGTATTTTTGTACTAGATTTTGAGATATTAAATCTCAGTATTCAAAAGAGACTTAATCAGGAAATCAACATCAACTGAATTACAAGTGGCAGACAAAAGGGTGCTGAATATTTTATAATGATCCACAGTGCATTTGTGGTGATGACTTCAGTCTTGTGGCTCATCTCAAAAAATACTGACATGATGAGGTATAATGTTTGAAATAAGGTAAATTAAACATAAAATAATCCAAAACAAGTCAGCACATTAACTTTCAATATAGTTTTTTATCTGCTCATATAAAAATATCATCTTCCTTTGCAAATATTTCCCATATGTTTTGATAACTTATTCTGAAAGTAAGAAATGATCAAGTAATCTTCATGAGTTAAACCTTATCATAAGTCTGATTTTGATATCACATGGTTCAAGCTCTTAAAATGTAAGTAATATAAGTATTGACTCTATAAGTTATGATTGTACAAGCAGAGTTTTTCTTTTTCTGTTGCTTCTGTTCCTCTGTTAAGTCAGTTAAGTTCAATGCTGCTCCAGATCTCTTTGCACTGATTGTTATGACTGCTCATCACAGCGATAGCAGCCCAATGGCACTGAATCATCTGTTGGTTTGAGGGAGTCTTTGGTTATTTACTTTACCACAGCAAACCTCCTGAAACAAATTCGAAGTCAACAGTGTTATCTTTTGTAGAATATTTAACATGTGTGGCCTTGATGTGTAATCAACATTTAACTCAGAGAACACTTTCTTTTGTACAAGAAATTAGACAGTAAAAGTGGATAACTGTGTTGTTTCTGTGGAAACGCATGATTGCCTGTCCTGCAGCCAAACATCTATCAATCGACTCTTTAGATAAACAAGCACATTTCCTTTTAATAGGCAGACCCTGGCCAGGTTCCCAAGCAGTGGAAAGGGGTCTTCTGACTTTCCCTCAATTAGTTTTGGTGCAATGATGCATTTTAAACAAGAACATTAACATAACAAATGGTAGCAATTAAAAACTAGCAATTACTGAATAATGACAAATGATCAAGTGCTTAAGAATTCAACTTTTCATTTTCAAGAGAATAAATGTGCTTTTTCTTCTTTTATTGTTACATAGTTGGGTTTTAAATTAACTTTTAAAGCCCTGAACTTTCATATAAATGCTGCATATACTTTGGAAATACAGATTTCTGCACATATGCCAAGAAAACACAATTCAACCACCCACTCTATTCTAACATAAGAAATGGTTATTCATTTGAGATCATTTTGTGAGAATTGCTTGCTGTAATTCCTTGTAGTATGTCTCATTATTCATTTTACCACTATGATAAAAGAAGATTTTAAGGACATGAATGGTACCATTCATCATTCAGGCCAGTGCATGCCTTTTCCAGTGTTTTAACAGTAGGTGCGACTTTAACTCAGTTATGCTTAATTTTCCTGAAAACTGTGTTTTTGTCTGCCTCAGCCTGCAGCGAAGATTTTTTTACTTTGCCCATCAGACATATGAGATGTGCGGTGTTTGCTTTGCACGTCTGATGAATGAACCGTGACATACACACTATATGTAATTACATCAGTAGCTAGCGTGTCCTCATAAAAGCTATGAGGAGCTGACGCTGTTTTTTTTCCCCCTTTCCTTTTCTACCTGCTCTTTCTTACTCCCACAAATCTCTCTTCTTCATTCTTCTCTACCTCCAGCCTTTTGTCATCCATGACATGAAGTCTCTAATGGAGGGAGAGCAGTTTATTAATTGTAAGCAGATGCCCATCCAGGAGCACCTGCAGCAGACATCTGCCCTAACAGCCGGACATGGAGGTTAAAACTACAAAATTCTCTTTTTGTCATAATGTGGGAAAGTCTGTTATTGTATAACCTGATAATCAAACCAAATGCACATCTGATATAATTTCAGGTTTCACAGGAGCCCACCCGATGTCAGAGTGTAACATTCTGGACGCTGTGGAACTCCGTTTCTTCCGCAGCTGTCAATCACGTTCGGCCGAAGCAGTGAGAGAAGTGACAGAGTTCGCCAAAAGTATCCCAGGATTCATCAATCTGGATCTCAATGATCAGGTGAGAGGCATGAAATACTGCTGCTCATCCATTCTGTCACTCAGATCTGTATACCATTATTCACTCCACTCTGTCACCAAGCATTCTGTTGTTGACTGATTCCTGTGTTCACCATGTACAGAGGTGTTTTATACCTGTAAAACCATTATTTATCAGCGATCATTCAACTCTTCACCTCAGCCTTTTTTCCTTTTCCCAGGTAACTTTGCTGAAGTACGGTGTGATCGAGGTCTTAATCATCATGATGTCGCCTCTGATGAACAAAGACGGGACCCTCATCTCTTACGGACAGATCTTCATGACGCGAGAGTTCCTCAAGAGTCTCAGGAAACCCTTCTGTCAAATGATGGAACCAAAGTTTGAGTTCTCAGTCAAGTTCAACATGTTGGAACTGGACGACAGTGACATGGCACTGTTTCTGGCTGTCATTATCCTCAGCGGTGGTGAGTGTTTTTTGTTCTGTTTTGTTCTGTTTTTTCCTATAGGATATGTTCTAGAAGTCAGATCATAGTAGCCTGGGAGGAGTCCTAGTAGTTTTTAAGTAATTATTTGATACCACTATTATGTCTGCCTATTAATATGAAGCTGCAGCCAGAGAGCGTTAGCTTAGGTTAGCCTAAAGACTGGACACAGGAGGAAACTCTGGCTCCAAGAAATAGTCTGGCACAACCCCCACCCCTCCAATAAAACAGAGATTTGTCATTTTACACTTCAGCTTCTGCACAGATTAAACAAATGAGATACGTGTTAGCTAACGTGTTATCTCACGAGTTAGTGAGCTTTAGAGTCGTTATGTTAAATCTTTAGGTTAAGTGTTTTCCAGTGTTTATGACAGCCTTGACCCATTTATCATTTTGATGGGATGTTATTGCAGATGCATTTTTTAAAACCTAAACTATGTGGTGTTAATATTGCTGGTTAGCGTGTGGCTACTTGATAAAAGTCTGGCCTTGAACCCGATGAGCATTAAAATCCTTAACATTTAAGTCAATTGTTAACTTCAATGACTAAGATTATAGCTTGAAGTGAAGATAAGAAGGCTTTTGTAAATAGCAATAATACAACTAGGTCCAGTAATAAGGGACAGCTAAATCAAGAGATTTTCAGCCAAATGCTGATCATTTAAATTTTCAAAATGTCGATGATCTTCTGCCTTTCTCTGTCTATTTTTCATCTTTTATGGACCTGTACCTCTCTTTTAATTCTCCATGGATGCCATCACTAATTTATCCTCCCTGTCTCTGTAATCCGTCTAGACCGTCCAGGCCTGCTGAATGTGAAGCCCATCGAGCAGCTTCAGGAGACGGTGCTCCATTCACTGGAGCTGCAGCTGAAGCTAAACCACCCAGACTCTCTGCAACTGTTCGCCAAGGTGCTCCAGAAAATGACTGACCTGCGTCAGATCGTCACCGACCACGTCCACTTCATCCAGCTGCTGAAGAAGACGGAGGTGGACTTGTGCTTACACCCGCTTCTGCAGGAGATCATGAAGGACTTGTATTAGAATTTAACTGGAGAAAAAGGACAAGAAGAGAAAAGCGGGAAGACAAATAACAGAATAAAGAGATTTTATTTTTGGAATCAAGACTTGTGAAATTAGACAAGAAAGCACTTTGTGCTGCTGGCGTTTTGAAAAAAAGGGAGGTAGCCAGACAGGCTGACTGAAAATGAGAAAGAGATGAGGAGGAACAGGAAAAGCGAAATCAAGGAAAGAAAGACAGAATGTGAGTGTTAGATCTTGTCTAGACAGCAGTATGTGAATAACTTGCGGTGCACAGTCATTTAGCCACTGGTGAGCCCGGACATTTTGTGAATGAGGGGGCTGCCAACTTAAATATGAAACTACCACCTATCGCACCAATCAGGACGAGTGTGTAGGACTAACTGAAAGAGTGGGGACTTTCTTATTGGCAAGCTGAGCCCTAAAATTTTGCAAGTGCTCAACATAGCCTCCTCCAAGTGCCTCAAGGAGAAATGTATTACTGTGAATATTTTACACCCCGGCTCACACAGTACTGTATGTGTCGTCCATGTACAGCTTATCTACATGTTGCGTTACAACCGCCATAGGCAGCAGCAGTGTGTACGTGCTTCAATACCTCTGTGAACACGCACAAATGCATGAATGCTCGCGCGCGCGCACACACACACACACACACACACACACACACACAAACACAAAACATTAACAAGACAGTCATTTTTCTGTTTTGGCATCAGGGTGATGGTGCTATCTCTTTTAAATCAGCTTTATCCAAAGACAGAAATCAGATTATTGGCTGTAACATATTTTTTCAGTCACCTGCGGAAACTGTGAGAAAATGTGGAGCCAACAAAAGGAACATTGTTATGATGATGTCAGCTCTTTGTTAAAAAATGAAACCGTACAAACCACATTGTGCCTTTCAGATTAGCTTTTTTTTGTGTGTGTGTTGAATGAATGCCATTTAAAACACATTAGATATATTACACATGTATAATATATATCCATATATATTATTTTTGTATAGATGAAATTGTCTGTCAAACACAAATGTCTTTTAAGCCTTAGTTGTTTTATTTCAAATTATTACAAAGTGGTTTAGTTTTACTATGAAATTATTTTGTATATATGCAAAGTGTACTGTGTGGGGACGGGGGACGGGGGGGGGGGACGGGGGGGGGAGGTGTGGGGGCTGAAAACAAAGGGATTGGATTAATACCAGGGGGGAAGAGGGGGGGATAAATAAAATATTTTTTAACTTTTTATTTGAAATCTGTCTCCTGCTTAAAGTCATGTGACTGCACTTGCACCAGTACTTTGAAGAACCATTTCCAAATACTGCTTTACTTGAAAGCATTTCAGTCGCCCAAACTCTTGGAAGTCTGTTTTGCACTCATTACGTCAGCTGTCCTCAGTGTCTCTTACCAAACACACACACACACCCTGTTGGAATGATTGCAACATCTGAACTCTGCTGAACCATGCCAGAGGACTGAAGTCTGTGGATACAGATATCATCAGCAACCGTGGAGGTGGTTTTATTTTTTGGGTTTAATGTTTTAAACTACAAGGTCAGAGCCAGAGTCGAAAGTCAGGACATTACACTTTAGCCCACTGAGACATCAGGTCACCTCAACACACCAGGACATTTTCACCATGCGTGGAAATTAGATTTTACAAGCCACTGGAACTATAAGGCCTACAAGGCATATTAGAAAGAGCTCATTTTAATTATATGATTCACTGTAAAGGTGTATTATATCTATAGGTATATCTGTGACAATTTTTGCCCATGAGATTATTTTTTTATCTTAAACCATACTGCTTGAAGTTTGTTATTTTTTGTTTGTTCTTTAGAAAATTGTCATGTTCAGTCAAACGTTTGACTGGTACTGTACGTTATCAGTCAAAAAGATAACTAAAAAATGAAAACAAGCAAGTTATTAGTTATTAGGACATACAAACGGTCCATTGTTTCTTTGAGTAATAATTATTTTTCTTATACTCACATATTTTATGGACCTCAGTCTTCATTTTGTGGTTTCTCACTGTGTGGAACATCAGGAAACAGCTGCTTATGGTTGTGAAACAGATTTTCTGAACTCTGCCTTTGCATTAGAAAGGACCAAGTTTGGGCACCCCTGGTCCAAATTTCTGTTACCGCGATTAGCTAAGTGAGTAAAAGATGACCCGATTCCCAAAAGGAATAAAGTTAAAGATTACACATTTCTTTAACATTTTAAGCAAGATTAGTTTTTTTATTTTCATTTTTTACAGTTACAAAATAACAAAAAAGGAAAAAAGGACCCGAAGCAATGTTCAGTATCAAGTAACACCCCCTTTGGCAAATATCATAGCTTGTAAACACTTTTTGTAGCCAGCTAAGAGTCTTTCATTTCTTGTTTGGGGGATTTTTGTCCATTCTTCCTTGCAAAAGGCTTCAAGTTCTGTGAGATTCTTGGGCCGTCTTGCATGCACTGCTCTTTTGAGGTCTATCGACAGATTATCGATGATGTTTAGGTCAGGGGACTGAGGGCCATGGCAAAACCTTCAGTGTGCGCCACTTGAGGTAGTCCATTGTGGATTTTGAAGTGTGTTTAGGATCATTATCCATTATCCTGCTATCCTCTTTTCATATTTAGCTTTTTTACAGATGGTGTGATGTTTGTTTCCAGAATTTGCTGGTATTTAATTGAACACCAGCCCAAAGCATGATCGATCCACCCCCGTCCTAAACAATTGGAGGGGTGTTCTTTCTGCACCCATTTTTCTCCAAACATACCTTTGCTCATTGCAGCCAAAAAGTTCTATTTTAACTTCATCAGTCCACAGGACCTGTTCCCAAAATGCATCATGCTTTTTTAGATGTTTAGTAACTTCTGACGCTGAAGTTTGTGGTAAGGACGCAGGAAAGGTTTTCTTCTGATTACTCTTCCATGAAGGTCATATTCATGCAGGTGTCACTGCGCAGTAGAAGAGTGCACCACCACTCCGAGTCCGCTACATCTTCCTGAAGGTCTTTTGCAGTCAAAAGGGGTTTTGATATGCTTTTTTAGCAATCCTACGAGCAGTCTCTCTGAGAAAATATTACAATTTTCAGAGTGCTAGGCAGTTGCTTAGAGGAGCCCACGGCTGCTGATTTATTGGGACAAGGTATGTTCACCAACTAGTCACTAACTGTGTCTGTCTGTCTTGTGCTGCTTTCTGGGGCCGAAAATGATGTTGTGAGAGCAGTAAAGTTGCAGAAAACAAAAACAATGAGCTGAATCACGCTAAAACGCTGTAGAGAGCTGAAGAGTCAGATGCTAATTTTCTGTGGGGCCTTTTATATATTACATGTCGACACTTGAGATGTTTTTAAAACAAGAAACATTGATGACTCTGGATTCTTTAGCAAGTCGCGCACAGGCTTGTGTCTTTATTTGAAGACGTTAAACATCAGAAACATCTTTAATGTCATCTGATATTACAACATGTAAGACATGTTAGAAATGAGAGGGTATAAGAGTCAAAAAGACTTGGTTGCTTTGTGGGAACGATTAGGTGTTATGGGTCTCTGTCTTTCGCTTTCTTTGTGTATCTGTTGGAATCTTTTTCTCGGGTTATGAGGATAAAGAAAAATGATGGGAACAATAAGATCTGATCAGGAACAAGAGAAAAGATGAGAGAAGGAGAGAGCCGGGCCGTGAGAACGTAGCACAGTAAAAAGCAGGAGAAGTTTGGCCCCTAAAAATAAGCCTTTGAATTGGCAGATGATGGTGGTAGGGGGTTTCTGGCTCTGACCCGGATGGTCCTCTTGGATGGTTGATGATGATGGTAATTAAACGTGTTCTTCATGTCGAGTCAGCATATCCTCACTTTGTTATGGCCGGTCTCTGCTGACTAAACCCTGCCAAGATTCCTTAGCTAATCTGCCAAATAATTTTCAGAAAGTATATTTCTGCTGTTGTCTGTCCACACAGAGCCAAGTCCAAAGATAGCGATTGTGATTTACACAAGGAAGTTTTGTTTTTGTTTGAGTTCCTCAAGAAACAGCAGCTTCGCTTTATATTCTTTTGTTTTAGTATCAGAATGGAATTTTACTCCCACCAGTGTGTGATACCTGATATGTGTGTGCATGGGTCCTTGTACAAGCCTTGTTTCTGAAGTGATACACCTGCCACTGTAAGACAAATATAGTTCATTGAGAAAAGGTTTTGTTTAATCTTGTGTTTATATATAGAAAACAACCCCAGAATTTATATTTAGGCACTTTATGTTTTTGTGAGCTCTATGGAAAAACATTTAAGGCTTTCAGTAGACAAAATAATGTAGATACGTGGTTTAAATCTAGTTATAAAATAAAAGGTTTTCTATTCTTAATGTGAAATAATTATTTCAAGTATATACTATAAAAGAAATGTTAAGAGGCGTTCTGGGGGCCAAGTAGTTAAGCTATACCAAATGACTGCCACATCTTTTGTTATATCTTTTATTTGATGCACTGTAAAACTGTGCAATGATGCAAAAATACTAAAATTTAAAAACAAATTAACTAAAGTTAATGTAGTTTGATAACATGTAAAGTGTTTTTACAAATTACTAATTTTCTCCTAATTTCTTTGTCTAATCCTACAATAATACTGGAGCCTGTAATATGAAGTCACCTTTCATAAATATGTAGGGTTCAGAAAGTGTGCTCGTTATTATTTAAACAAAGCAAAGCTCTATGTGTGGCTTGCAACAATTTAGAAGATTTTATACACCTCTTCTTCTTACTGAGATTACTGACAGTGCCAATTCAGACAGTTGAGCTGTGTGGGTGAAATTGTCCAACATGAAAACAACATGTACTCTTGGAAATAACAAAAATGCTCCCGTGATTTCAAACATCACAGTGTTTTTCCACCCCCTCACATTTTTCAGACACTGGGTGACTTTATCTCTGATTGGCAGCACTTACACCACATCACATTACTTTTGTCAGGTGTGGTTTTTTCCCCAAGTGAATCATCCATTCACTTGTTCTTTAATACCATTAACTGATACTTGAGTGGGAAGTTAGTGCAATGTGATGAAATGTGACCTGGTTTCTGTCATATGACTCAAATGAGGGCACTACAGGTGCTATGCTATGCTAAGCTAACCGTTTACTGGCTCCAGACAAATAATTTAATAATTTAAAGGACAGGTGTCAAACTTCTCATCTAACTCTCAGCAAGAAAGTGAATATAAATGTATTGCCCAAAATGTCTATTTATTTAAACCTTTTGTTGCGCCCAGAATAAAATGACCTGAATGTGGGCAGTGTACAGGCTGTTTGCCAATTCTGCCTGCACAACATTGTCACTTTTTCTGTGCAACAAAGTGTTGACCTGTTGTCCTTTCTAGGAGGCATGACAAAGTTTTAAACCCTTTCTTACAGAGTATCTGGAAATAATTACTAAAATATGGCTTAACAGTGGTTAAAACCTTCTTGAGGGAGAGCCTGGCAGTAGCTGACAGGAAGGGTAAACGTTGGTCTCTCTGAAGTCGGCCATGGATCATCTTCTCCAAGGCAAAGATTCAATAGCATTATTTATATAACACCTTTCAAAACATAGTTACTAAGTGCTTCACAAATAATACAAATAATACACCATAACAGAAGAAACTCAAAAAGACAAAGAAAGAAGAGATAACAGAAAAATAAGTTAATGCAAAATAACAAGTTCATAAAAAGCAATAAAGTTTCATCTCTTTTCCCTCTTGTTGGTTTGTCTGTTCATCCTCAGTAGCAACACTGCTCTACATGGCTATAATGAAACAGTGGCCTTACACTGGTTCGGACTGACTCAGGTCCCTTCAGCTTAGTTTTACCAAAGGGAGGATCGCAGTGTGTCAGTGACGAGGCACTGGAGTCTCAATTTGAGACCCCCACACCTCCCCACGGACACTCATGAAGTGTCAGGAGAGGTCAAGGCCACATATATAGTCCAGTGGCTAAGGATTCATTAAGTGGGAGTTTTGTGAGGGTGTATACTGATGGATAAAAACCTTGATGGAGGTTTGTTTGTTTGCTAAAATTGTTTTAGATTACAATGCACTTAATCTGGGATACAGTAAGAATATAAATTCCTTTTTGTGAACCATGGAGATCAGTAATAATAGAAATATTGTTTGATTGAGCCCTGGTGTTCTGTAAAGTAGTCTGACATCTCCCTCTGCAGGCTGGAAACAACTGCTGAACCTCACACCAGGGACATTTCCCTCTACCAGAGCTAAACTGAACTGTGTTACGCTGCAGTGACCTGATCACACATTCTCTCTACAGTTGCTGATTGTGAGGGGGGGGGAATATCAACTGATATTAATTCAATTCAATTCAATTTTATTTATATAGCGCCATATCATAACAAAGTTATCTCAGGGCACTCAATCACATGGAGCCGGTCGAGACCAACTTCCACACACACAAAGACC